>OVAX01000683.1:0-63955 GCA_900406405.1 Lepidium africanum
ACTAAAGGACACCAATCACAATCTTAAGTGTTAGTGTTAGCATATTTATGTGTCCCTCAAAGCCCAACATTTGTGATGTCTTTTGCTATAGGGCCCATGAAGCCCAATAACATTGGGTCAAGACTCTACAAATCTCCACCTTTGGCCCACACTCCAATACCACCATCGAATCTCCTTCCTCTAGAAGCCAACTACACACTCGTCCTCTGCGTTTGAGATCTTCACCAAATTTCATTTTGTCTAGCGATTCCTAGGTACCTCATGAATTTCTTTGCCTGAGACTCCATTGTTCTAAAATACCTTTCAATCAGAAAAAAACCTGCAGTCATAGATTCTGCGCTCTAACTCTAACCCACATCTCAGCGATTCCAGGTAGTGTTTCTCTTCTCTATCTATGAAATTCTAAAGTAGATCGAAATTTTGATCAACATTTGATTCCATTCAACTACTCAGATTTAATTCTTCATGGGTCGATCGGAAAGTCGGGTGCATCTTCCTTGAACAGCTCGATCGATCGATCCATGAGTGGAAGGTCGATCTCAAGGTCGAGCTCATATCTAGCTGAAGGCAATGATCGATCGATCTTGGTGTTGATCGATCGATCAAGAGGCTTTTGCTGAAATTCCAGAATTGCTCCGTTTCGTCCCAAATCATGCTCCACGAGTACAATCCGACTTTGAACCTATTTTTACATGAAAAAGACTCTAAAATGCAAACAAACATTCTGAAAATATGCGAATTAATAAGCTCAAAACCGATAAAAATGAGGTATATCACAACTCAAAGAGTTGGAGAAACCACGGGGACATAAAATAACATCAACCTAGGATGAAATTTATGTGATATCCAAAACGAAATCGGATTTGACCGAGTTAAATCGGTATAAAGAAGACTATTAGAATTTTGGGACGAAAAACGAAAGGTCGCGTGAAGGGGAGGGAAATGCGATTTTGATCAGAGACTTCACCATTTAAAACAAAGACTCATGTCGATTTGAAAGAGTTACTCTCTTTGTAAAGAGGAGAGAGAATTTGTATGACCTCAGTTTTTTCGTAAATATTGAAGTCTTGGTAAGCACTTCTCATAAATGCCCAAATCCAAATGTCAAACCTAAAATATGTCTATTTTGATGATAAACTTAAATTTATTAAGTCTAGATTTGCCAATTAACAATTATATAGTTAAGAATCAATTAAGCAGAAATCACAGCTTTCAAAATTCTTTGAAAAAACCACTTTCACTAAGTACTTATAAAAAGAAATTATTGTCAATATTAGATCGACAGGACCCGATCCATAGCCTAAATCTCACCCCTAAAATTTCTTTTTTAAACTACCACAATGATGCGAGTAGGAATCGAACTATAGTGAGTCATTAGCTAGATCATCTTAATACCAGACTGAGAGCAACTCGGCTGGGTTTGATTAGTAAATTTTGGAAATTAGGATATAATTAATTGTATAAAAATGTAATTGTATCAAAATTAAGAATACTAAATAGTGTCTAAATCTTTAAGTATATTCTGAAAGTGCAATTTTAAAAGTATTTTATAGACAAATGCTTATATCTATAAAACAACAACCAATGAAAAGTTCAACAGCCAAAAGAGAACTATTTATCTTCTTTGGATGAAAAAAAGTCGAGGTACGTGCTTAAGTACAGTGTAAACACATAAGCCACTAGAGAATATCTACTTAAGGAAATGTTTGGTGTAGGATCCTGCTATTTGAAACATTTACACGTGTTACATGAATTTCTATAAGAATTAAGCTATGGAGAGATGAGCCATGACCCATGAAGAAGAGGACATATGTTCCAATACTAAAATATAAATTAATAATTTATAATTTGGGATGATATTGGAGTAGTGGCGATGGCTGTATCTTCACCAAGAAGAGCACTAAGAAGTTGCAGGCCCACTTTTAATACACCAATGTTCACACATATTGGTCAAACGAAGCTACTAGAACTTACGTGACTCTTACGTTTCCACTATTCTTGATTCCTTATAAATACCTACGTACACCAACATTCTCTTCATAAACCATCAATCGATTCTACATTATAAATATAACACACTCGGCTTCTTTAGCTAGCGTTTATAAACCTGTTACAAAGAAACGATCCTTGTGTTAGTTGGTGACATATATAGTTTGGCTCTCGATTAAGAAGTTAGGAAAATGGGCAGTGTCAGGTTCTTAGGAATTGCTTTCTTGGTATTACTTGTTTGTGACGTTTGTTTAGCAGCTAGATCACCAAACGCTCTTGGTAGAGGCTCTGGTTCAGGTTCCGGATACGGTTCAGGCTCTGGAGGAGGCAGTGGAAAAGGAGGTGGTGGTGGTGGTGGTGGTGGAGGAGGAGGAGGAGGTGGAGGTGGAGGAGGGGGAGATGGATCAGGCTCAGGGAGTGGCTATGGTTCAGGGTATGGGTCCGGTAGTGGTTTTAGTGATGGAAATGGTGGCGGTGGGGGTGGAGGTGGCGGTAGAGGTGGTGGAGGTGGTGGCAGAAATGGAGGTTTCGGGTCAGGATATGGAAGCGGGTCTGGATATGGAAGTGGTGGTGGTAGAGGAGGAAGAGGAGGTGGAGGAGGCGGTGGAGGAGGAGGTGGTGGTGGTGGTGGTAGCCGTGGAACTGGATCAGGCTATGGAAGTGGGTACGGTGAAGGATATGGAAGCGGTTACGGTGGTGGAGATAATTACGGTGACTCACCTTAAATCATTATTCATATCCGTTATATTATTGTTACGTGATTATAGAAATATGATAATAAGTTGATCGATGTTTTATCGTCACATTCACATATATAATATACATGGTTGTGTATAAGTGTAGATCACTCTTCTTTTGTTATTAAATAGAGACGATGTGGTCTCACTTTACATATCAGATCATAACATCATGCATCTATGCAACAATTACGTTTCTTATATAAGTATCATTTTGTACCATTTCAAAAAATTAATATCAAAAGAAAAAAGGAAAAAAAGGTCTGGATTTCGGTGAAGTGGTGAAATTGTACTTCAAATCCACAAGTAAAGTTGTGTTGAAAAGTGAACACGAAAGAAAGTTATGTCTTAGTCCAAGGACGTTAAAAATGGGCTTATCGGCCCAATGTACTGATAGTGGTGGACCAACCATCGGCCTTAAATCTTTAAGGATTTGCCAATTCGACTTGTTGTGTGGCAGACAGAATGTGACTGGTCTAGTCTTCCTCACAAAAAATAATCCCCCACGTGTTTTTGTCCACAGTATAATATATAAAATTTAATAAGATATATTCGGGCGCAGAATGTAACGCAGAATATACTTTTTAAGGTCTATGTACATAGTCTTTTCCAAAAGGTTAATGATGAGTAACAAACTATATATCCCAAGGATAAAATATGTAAACATATATATAAGTGAATTGTCGACGGCAGAAGAGATAAATATTTATATGTATATCTGTATGAAAAGGTAATAAAAGTGTTAATAAACTGGAAGGGTACGTATGTGTAACAAGTCAAGTTCATGGGGCCAATGTATCATTCGGAAATGGACCGATTGAATTTAATGTTGTCTTTAAGTGAGATGTGTAAAGCTCCTTACCAATCAGACACCTCCATGCCTTATGATTTCTCTACTACTATTGATTTTCATTGGGAATATAATAACGTTACTCAATCCCCGTATATAGTTTTGATTTTGTAAGATTCCTATTTGAATCAAATTTGTAAGAATAAAAACTATCATGATTTTCATCTATACCGTAATACAATATATATTAGTATGATATAAAAAATGTTAACCAGCAAAAAGTGAGAAAGAATAAGAAAAAAATGTGAATATAATAAACGTGTGACAATGCGAAGATGTTAACGAATTTGACCGTGAAGAGAAGAAGAATATAGAGCGTTGACCAAGTGCTTTTGGTAAGTGTGATTTTTTTCCGATTTTAAATACCAGGGGGCAGATCGAAAAGATTTTGATAGTTTAGGGACTTAAAAATTATATATCAGTTCGAGGAGGCAGTTGAGGGAACCGCTCTGGTAGAAGTCGTCATTTTCATATATTTGTAAACTGGGCCACATAGATTTATAATGACAAAAATGGGCCATTCTTTGTTTTCCTTCAAATTAGGTCAAGATGTATGTCGTCTTTCTCTTTTGTATACACCGATTCTGCAACCGTCTTGGTTTTCTTATAATTGTATACATAAATCCAGAAATATGAGTTTTATAATCATTATAAAAAACAAAAACCAAAAATGCTAGACAAACAAAAGATTTGTGATTTGTTTTATCAAAACAAATTATTAATGAAAAAGGTGCCAAGACAATTTATACGGGTTTAAAACGCATAAGAACGTAAAATAAAAGGACCAAAGTGAAAGAAAAGTATATTTGGGCCATATCTGTGCGTCGGTGACGTGAAGCTTCGCTGCTGGAGAAAAAACTCACATGCGTATTGTCTCAGCTATATTAAGAACAATAACACATGTCCGAACACAATGCACTCTATATCTGGTTTTCGAATTCAAATCTGCTGTCTATTATTTTTCTTTATTTAATAGTAATAAATTTCATCACAATAGTATATATTCTCAGAATAATCCTATCTATATCTTTTTGGATCTCTCCTGAAAGGAAAATAGTTGGAAACTTCGACGAATGTGTATAAATCTTTATAGTTTCTCTGTCCTGATTTAGTTTAGTTTGGAATTGGTCTGAACTCGGACAAATTAATCCTCCATTTCCTCCTCGGTCTCTCTGCTCATCTCTTCAGTATCGGATCTGGGTCTCCTTCGCTTTTGTTTCAAGGTTAGAAAAAATGTTCAAATTGTTTTCTTCTTTATTCGCACCAATTTCGTTAAAGGTTTCGTTTACAGTTTCTAATCTGTCTCTGTTATGAATCGGTCTTTTTCATTACTCCCTCATTCTTTTCGATTTATTTTCCGTGTTCGAACTTGATTCGATAGGAATATTTTTATTCGTTTTTATTAAAATTATATGTTTTTCCCCTAAGTCACGGCAGTGGAAAAAAGGAAAAAAAACAGCTGTTCCTTGCTTGATGCCCGAGATTAAGCAATATAAATATTTCTTTTTCTTTTCATAACATTTGATTTCGAATCAATGCACTATAAAATTACCTACTTTTGACAGTACATCTTAATAAACTTGAAAACTCTTTTAGCTTCTTACATTCTCTAATCCAGTCTCTACTTTTTATTTTATTTTTGATCCTTTTTTATCTTAATCACGTGATTTTGGTTCGGTAATTATCCATATTCTACACTACGATTATTACGCATTAAAGTGTTTTCTTTATCGATTTATGGAACAAAATATTAAAGTTTAGTGATCTATTTGAGTTTGCAGATTATTTCAGGAGACGAGGCGCTAGCTGTAATTCATTGTTTACTTGCTTTGGCTATTACAGCCGGCACAAAAAAGTAAAGCAACTCACATATACATATACTCACACATTTTTGTCTATGTGTGTGATCTTTCGTCTCTTTTGAGGATAGATCTCTTGATCCTTATTACAGATTCAACTCTCCTAAGAGATCATAAGTGTCTGAGAGTGTTTTCTAAATATTGTCTCTTGATTTAAAGTGAGATTTCTTTGGTTCTCTCGAGGGAATTATAATCTGGGTAGATAATGGGAATGAGTCTAGATTTCGATGTCGATCTTGAGAAAGGAATCATAGATTGCGATCATGTTTATACAAAAACACCGGAGAAGCCATTGATGCCGATGTCTTCAGAAAACAAACCGGTAAAGACCGGAGAAGAATCTGTCGGTTCGTTAGAAAACGATTCAAGTCCGGTTCAGTGTGGGATAAGTAAACCGGGATGGAGCGATCGGAAAGAGAAACGGAAGAAATCGGCTTCGAAACCTCCACGACCGCCGCGGGGACCGTCATTGGACGCGGCGGATCAGAAGCTGATAAGAGAGATCGCTGAATTGGCGATGCTGAAACGCGCTAGGGTCGAACGTATGAGAGCTTTGAAGAAATCGAGAGCAGCAAAAGCTGCGTCTGCGGCTTCATCTCTCGGCAATCTCTTGGCTACTCTTTTCACCGCTATTTTCTTCTTCATCCTCGTTATTCAAGGTGTGTGTTTTTTGACTTTTCACTCGCGATTGCGTTTTGGTATAGTCAATTCTCCATTTTATCTTATGTAAGTTTGGAAATTAACAGGATTTTCACCAAGAGCAACCGCTAGCTCCGGGAAAACTCCCTTAGTAGACGCCGGAAAATCCAATGGTGGTTTTGTTTCGGTTCAATATGCTGGAAACCCGTCTGCGAGCGAACCGGATGGAAGTTATACCGGACAGATATTCTCACAAAGATTTCCAAAGTATGTTGCTTTAGAAGAATTACAATTTTAACTAATTTGTTGAATCTCAATTCATCTCTAATCTTGTTTTTCTGGTACTTGCAGTATACTAAAACCTGTTTCCGGTTTGGAGAATGAAAAGAAGAGCTCACAGTGAAACGTAAACCAAAGGCCTAGAATTGGAAAATTCCATACTGGTTTGATCAAACCAATTATCGGTTTAGATTGTCGGTGAGCAATGTATTCCAACCGATTAATTTTTTGGGAAAAAGCGGCCGCTTTCTCTGCGGCTCTGAAACGATCATTATCTCATGTGAGTAAGAAATAGTTTTGATGTTAGTTTTCTCAAAATAAACTGAGATAAATTACAAATTAATAAAAATCAGTGTTACGTTATTCAGTTGTCACGATACTCTACTTTTTCATTTGTGCTATAAAATTTATGAAATCAGCATTATTGGTATTATATTATAAATGACATGTTAGTGACTGATGGATTCGGCTGAAATCTGAAATAAATTATTAAATAAACATATAAATATATGGGAACAGAATCCATGTGGCTGTATCTAAAACAGTCCACTAAGTTTTAGAGACCACTTTTTAATGCAGGGCAAAATTAATTGAACATGTGATTTCACGTGTGTTTGTATTTGAAAGAGTCTATTATTTGAGTACCGTTGCTGTCTATGGATGCTGAGTGGGCCTATTAATTAAGGCCCATTATTAACTATGTAACCTTAGTCACTATATACTCTTCTCCTTGAATTAATATCCTTGCAAGGACTAAATTTTTGCTTCTGACAAAAGACTAAAAGAGGCTTTCGACCAAAACTCGTACATTTCTTCAGACATATGACCCGATAAATTGTCTCTATACAAGTAGATTAGATTCTTCTCTACTGAAGCTCGACAATAATCTTCCGCGAATCAATATTTTGTCTTCATTATATCTTATCGATGGTACACGTTGATCCTTGAATTCTTATTTCAAGGTTCAACCAAAGTTTTACAAGCGAGAGAGAATAATTTAGTACAAGATTTTTAGCTAAGTCAATTTGATCTTTGTGCGAGCTCGTGTTCGGCTTTTATCCTAATTTTCTCCGTCAATCATATTTTTTCGAATCAATTCTCTTTGATGCTGACGGGCTTGACATTTCCTTTTTACTCTCAACAATCTCGCTCTCCATCTCGGACGATCTCCCATTTATTATTCGGATTCAGAGTGATTCCCATTCCAATCCCGAGATCGTCCCTAGTTGGGTCTATTATCTTTAATGGGCCCGTCCTAATTGGGAATCACCATTTGCCTCCCAATCTTGTCGAATTTGAAGGATTTGAAAAGATTCTTTGACTCTAATTCCCGCGATTTTTTTTCCTCCACAATTGATCGTGATCTCGGATTTATCGCATTAGTGGTCTTATAAACTTCCCCTTTCACTTGTCTCAGCTCATCAAACTGCCATTTCGGTTCCCAAAGTAAACTCCTCATATTCCATTTCATTACTTTTCCTTTTACCTTTCTTTCTCATTTTGCATCACTTTTCGCCTCTCATTCTTATTATTGTCTCTCGTTTCTCAAATTCTTGTTGTCTATCTTCATGGCTCCTCACACTTCTTTAGGAAATTTCTCATCTTTAAAGGCTCATTCTGCAACTGGTTCCTCTGGTCGCAACCTTCCCCGTCATCCTCTTCTTACGGAGAATGATCTTAGTGAATTTAGGATTACTCACAGTGTTCCAGGCGAAATTGATCTTTAGCTTCCGTCCATTTCTCCACACGATTATGTTTCAATTTCTTCTTCTTTCTTCGATGACTATAACCTCTCATTTCTAATTCCATCTCCCTTACTTTCCTTGCTTAATTCATTGGGCCTTTCACTTAAGCAAATCGTTCCCAACTTTATGTGTTCGATGATTGCGTCATTGGTTCTTGCGCACGAGCTTGGTGAGAGACTTTCGCCACGGGTTTTTCTTCAACTCTTTTATATTCGAAGATCTGGGGCTCGCCCAATTTTCTATGCTTACCCATATCTGGGAGCCAAATTTCTCGATGGTCTCCCAGTTCGTCAGGATGGGTGGATCGAGAAGTCTTTTGGCTTTAATCTCTGTCATGAGTCAATCGAAGATTTCCCTCCAGACCAAATATTGGATTCTAGTCATCTCGCTTATAGTCCGGCCTTCTGAAGAAGAGATATTTCTTTTATGCGAAATTTCAGTGTTGCGAGCTGGCTATGATTGTTTTTTGTTTTTCAGCCTTCCACAAGCCCGTTCTCGAGGCTAAGAAGCTAGCAACTCTAGTTCGTACATTCCAAAGGGCTGACTGCCAATGGAGCTCATTTACTCCAGAAAGAGTTCGCCGTACTTATTTCTCTATGACCCTTCTGCTTACCTTCCTTATGGATGGGTCCCCTTCATCTCGTCGCTCAAGCCATATTGATTCATCTTCTCGTGCTGTTAGTTTTTACTTCCTTGTTTTTTACCTTTAGTTAGGCTTTTGTATCTTTTTTATGAACGACCTTTATACAGGAATCCTTCATCGATCTAGTGCGTCTGGTCATGCTGATACCTCGAGATGTCGTCGGTGTGGTGGATACTCGGGCTCTCTCGGTCAGGATACCGACATTCCTTTTGACACTACCGGTTTCATCCTGGTTGTGGAGTCTCCAGTTGAGCGGAGGAGAGGCAAAGAGCCTTCTTTGGGTAAGAGCGCTCACCCCCGCTCTTTTTGTGCCGGTGAGGAGCGTCCTGTTAAACGAGCTCGTGATGTGTCGAGTTCATCTTCTAGCAATCCTCACTACACGTGGACCTTCAACCACACTCGCGATCATCCGATTGTTGAAGATCTGCATATGATGTCCGAGCTTCTTCGCTACCTCACCGCTAGGGGGACCCCCTTCCTCCAATAGATGACATGGTGTCGAAGGATGCTTACATCGAGCTTGCTGGAGCTTTTGGAGTGGTAATTCTTAATCCTTTCTTTTTTGTTATTGATCGGGCTATCTTATTTGAGGGAGTCGTGATCATGTCTTTTTCGCCTCTAGTTCATAGCCTTGGTGAATAGGCCACTTTGAGTCTGGTGTCTTGACGGGCGTATCTCCTCATTAGGCCAGTGCGCCTCCCAATGGTCTGAAAAATTCAATCAAGATCTTGAATGACGCGGTGATTGCCCGCGATATAGAGATCACTAACCTTTGGGCATACAGGGACGATGTTAAGAAGCAAATGGTCTCTACCTGCCGCGAGGCTGATTACACCATGAAGACACTTCGTTTTGAACGTCACCAGTGGAGGATCTCTCGTGATAGGGTTGTTACGCGTGGTGTATGTAAAAAAACCAGCGCGCTGAGGAAGCGATACAAGAATCATCTGGTTAAGGTTCGTAGCAAGTTCAAGCGTTTGAGAAGGCATTCTGATTTTTGAGTCTTGAAGTCTCTTGCTGACATAAGGCTCAAACTTTTGAATGAGATGAAGTATAGGGTTCCGACTCTTGACGACTTCTCGGTTGCTACGGAGAAGGATCGTTTTGCCCTGGAGGATTGCAAAGATGACGCTGATGATGTTCTGATCTTAGCTTGGGTCGTCATTGCATACTGTTGCGCCTTCTGCGAGTCCTGGATTTTCTGAGGACTGAAGAATTCCTTTTAATTTTTCTCTTTTTATTAAGCATGTTTCAAGACTTGAATTTCTTTGTTTTTGCTATTGAATATACAGTTGTTTTGTTTCTTTCTTTTTAAGCGCTCTTATTACTTTGTTTTTATATTCTGGCCAGTTAGACTCTTTTTCTAGAGATTATCTTGTCTTTCTCAACAAGATTTTTGCCATTTTCTGAGCATTTACTTTGCATCAACTTTTGGAGTTGTTAGCATTTTATTCTGTTAACACAAAAAAGTTGTTAGTGGGCTCACTTATTGCTTTGAGCCCGCTTCGCATTTCCCTATTCAGCTGATCTTGGCCATTTTCAAAGTTTCAATTTGGGTTTTGAACTATTAGGATTCCTTTTACCTTTCTCGAGAATTACCGGTTCTGCCGGTTGCATTTATTCATGCATTTATTCTTAAGTCTCCTCCTCTTCTTTTCATTCTGTTATTTTCATCGCCGGTCTTAATATGTAACTTCTTCATTTCCTTTACTTGCCTTTCTTGTGCTTAGGGAAGTTTTCATCTTCTTTGTTTTTCATATGATCTTTTCCTCTCAATCATCTTATTTCTCAGAGAATTTCATGGTTGCGGAATCGAGTACTCGCCCTCTCGCTCCTAACTCCCCTTTTCATTCTCTTAATCCTGACTATACTTCTGATACAATCTCTGTGATTCCCAAAAGGTGGCCGTCAAACTCAATATTTCTCGGCGAAAGAAGTCTTTGGTGCTTGACGCTGATGGCAAGCGAACCTTGATACTATGGTCGTTAGCGGTGACCAGACTCTCGAAAATGCTCCGGAGGGATGGATTTGTTCTTACGTCACTTATTTTAATGATTGCCATTTTCGTTTCCCAATCCCTAGTTCGCTCTTTTCAATCCTTTATTCTCTAAATTTGTTGTTCGCTCAAATGTGCCCATCGTTTCTTCGAATCGCTCAAGCTTTGCTTGTTCACGGAGTTAAGGCCGGTATTCCCATTGGTGCTTATGAGCTCCACTGCTTTTACATCATCAAGAGGAATCAGAATTCGGGAACCGTTTACCTTTCTAATTACGATGAGCATAGAGTTCTGGACGGGATCCCTAACAAGGATACCGATTAGATCCAGCAATTTCTCTTTTTTCTTTGTTGTTACATTAAGCATAACGATAGACCTTATCTCTGTTTTGCCCGTCGCGGGATCTCGCAGACGATAGACCCCATCTTTTAGGATGCTCGAAACTTGGTAAGGTCCTTCCCAATTTGTTTCTAGCTTTCCAGCGTTTAGCTCTTTTATGTTCTCGAATACTTTCCGTAGGACGAGGTGTCATTCTTTAAATTTGCGCGCTTTGATACAGGAGTTATAAAACTTGGCGATTACTTGTTGATAGTCCTGGGTTCTTATTACCGCTTGATCTCATCTTTCATCATTTGTATCGAGGTGGTCCTCTAAAATTTTGTTCTTTGTATCCTTTCTCGTCGATCATCACCTCCATTCGCAGGCTTCGAAAGGTAAGTTCGGCTGGAGCCATTGCTGCGACTCCATAAGCCAGCGAGAATGAACTCTCCTTAGTAGCTCTATGTGATGTAGTTCGATATACCCATAGTACCGACTGTAATTCCTCTTACCATAAGGATTTTTTGGAGTTTAATCTTTTCTTCATGTTTGCCAATTTGTTTTGTTTGTCACTTCTGCGTGGCCATTCCCTTGTGGATAGCGCAGCGTAAATGATGTTATTCTGATTTGCAGCTCTTGACAAAACTCTTGGACTTGTTGAGACACGAGGTTGATGCAATTATCAGTAACGATCTCACCTGATATCTCAAATCCTCATATGATGTTCTTCCATAGAAACTCCTAGACTTGGGACCATGTTATTTGTTGAAATGCCTATGCCTCAACCCACTTAGTGAAATCAGTGACGTCTCTTCCCAGATGATTCTAGCGAGCCGACTATGTTCATTGCCCAGCGCATAAATGGATACGAGGTGAACAGCTGTCCAATTTTCTCATTTGGCGTATGGATGGAGGGAGCATGCCGTTGACACTTTTGGCATCTCTCTGAGTGGTCTTCATAGTCATTTATCATTGTCGACCAATAATAGCCTTGTCGTTTTACCTTGAACGTTAGTGCGCGCCTCCCGGAATGGTTTTTGCAGATTCCGAGTTGAATTTTGGCAAGAACGCGGGCTGCTTCTTCATTAGTTGTGCACATCAAATATGGTCCTGCTATGCTTCGCTTATAGAGACGCTCGTTTATGATGCAAAAACGTGTGCTTTGAGTCATTAGCTTTCTTGCTTCCCCCTTATCTTGAGGAATGGTGCCATGAGATATATACTGGGTTATCAGCCCCCACCAGTTCGGGTCCGAGCTGATTACTGGCTCGTGCACAGACTGGTCTACAGAGCTTGTTTGAGTGATAATTAGAACGGTTGTTACGATCTCGATACTTGATTTTTCCAAGTACTTGACTAGGATGACGTGCTTGATGAGGGGTTCTGATGTTAATGCAAGGGCTGCTAGGGCGTCCGCCACGGCATTTTCAGCGCGCGGTATACACTTTAATGTGAGTGCTAAGAAAGCGTTCATCCTTTCATCTTTCGCTTCATATTCACCGTGGAATTAGTTGGTTACTAACTGTGAATCACTGTAAGCTTTTAGACCTTTAATGCTTAAGCCCGCTACAATTCGAAGTCAAGCAAGAAGAGCCACACACTCAGCTTCGTTGTTAGATGCTTGGTAACCTAGTCGACAAGATTGTGTAACGAGTTCACCATTCGGTGATACCATTTTTAATCCAAACCCTAACCCGTTCTGAAAGGACGAGCCTTCAACGTGGATTGTCCATTAACCCTGACGAGCTGCTGCCCCATTTGGTTTTTTGTAAATCTCGACGATAAAATCGGTTATGACTTGAGATTTCATACTGGTCCGAGTGTGATAGTCTATATCGTATTCACTGAGCTCGATTGGCAATTTGGCTAGTCATCCCGATTGACTTGGACTATGAAGTATGGTTCACAATGGTTGGTCCATCATCACCGCGATTGTAGTTTTCACGCTGCCTTACCAGGGCCAGTACTAACTTTTCCATTACAGGATACCATGTTTCTGTTTTGACCTGGGATTTACTGACATAGTAGATCGAACGTTGCTCATTTGCTTTTGATCGAACTAAGACCCCGCTTACCGTTGTTGCTGATACTACGAGGTAGAGATAGAGTTCCTCACCGTGTATTAGTTTGGCTAAAATTGGTGGTGTCGATAGATAGTTCTTTAATTTGTCGAAGGTGTCTTGGCATTTATCATCCCAGATGAACTTTTCTTTGTCCTTTAATAGTTTAAAGAATGGTAAGCTCTTATCGGTTGAGCGCGAGATGAATCTGTTTAAAGCTGTTATGCGCCCGGTCAACTGTTGGATTTCTTTTTTTTATCATGTTGGACGCATGTTTATTAGTGCGCTTATCTGGTGCGGGTTGGCTTCAATTCCTGTTTTGGTGATGTGGTACCCCAGAAACTCTCCGGAAGACACCCCGAAAGTACACTTTGCTAGATTTAATTTCATTCCAAACTCATTTAAGACTTTAAAGCAGCGTCGTAACTGCTCAGGGTGATCTTTAGCGTTTGCTGATTTTACCAACATATGCCAATCGCTGGTATGTTGCTCAGGCATTTTTCAACTTAAAGGGCATCACTTAGTAGCAATACGTGCCTTGCTTAGTGATGAAAGATGTTGTTTTTAATCATCGGGGTGCATGAAGATATGATTATAGCCTGAAAATGCGTCCATGAAGGACAGTAAATGGTATCCTGCCGTGGCCTCAACGATTTTTTGGATGAGAAGGAGTGGATAACTGTCCTTGGGGCATGCTTTGTTTTGGACCATAAAATCCACACACACTCTCCACTTCTTGTTCTTCTTCCAAACTATGATGGGTTAGCTAACCACTTTGGGTACTTGACTTCCCTAATTAACCCCAACTTTAGTAGTATTTCTACCTCCTCTCGGACTACTTTGGCTTTACCAGGGCTGAGCTTTCTTCGCTTCTGTATAATGGGCTTGTAGGTATGGTCTATGTTTAGTTCGTGAGTAGTTACTGATGGATTGATCCCGACCATGTCCTGGGGGTCCATGCAAACGTTGCCATGTTTTCTCTTAGGAATGATTCGAGCTCTTGTCGAATCTTAGGGTCAAGGTCAGCCCCGATGCTTAGTTCTCTTTCAGGAAAGCTAGGATCTAAAGCTACCTTCATGACATTTACTTCGTCTGGTTTTTGGTTTGCGAGGTTGGTTACGATTCTGTCGGCGCTTCTTATGCCTTTATTAGTTGTTATAATGTCTCATCTCAGACGCTGAGAGGCTGCTTGGTTGATGTATATTACTCCCTCACTGGCGTTTGTCGGGAATTTGATACACTAGTGATATGTTGACGCAACCGCTCTTATTACATAGAGCCACGGTCTCCCGAGAATTGCGTTAAAAAGGGTTGGTCGATTAACTACCACAAAATTTGTTACTTTCCAGACTCCAGAAGCTTTCACTGGGAGTTTTATCGTTCCCAAAGACATTGCCGTGTCACCTGAGAATCCTGTCAGGGAAGTTTTACCCCCAACCAGTTCATTAACCTGCAATCCCATTTCTTGAAGGCGTCATAGAATATAAGGTCAACAGAACTTCCCGTGTCTACGAGTATCCTTGCCAGCTCAATTCCTCACTCGTCAAGTTCAATTATAAGTGCATCGTCGTGTGGTTTATCGAGATGGGTGGTTTTGCTTTCCTAAAACGTTATTATGAGGCCATTGCTAATGTGTTGGTTAGATCCTGAGCTTGAGGATTGTGTCCCCGCCTTCCGTTGATGTGCCTTAATCACATTTACGGATTTCCCGTAGAGATTTAAACCTCCAATGATGACTGCGACTCGCAGCATGGGGGTTTGGTTTGCTTCGTTCACCTTTACCATCTCTTCTTCCCCTGTTGGGCTTTGATATTGTTTTCGTTGCTCCGCCCCATTCTTCCATACATTTTTCATTCCTTCTTTCCATTTCTTTTCCTCTTTCAACCACTGCACCACCTTGCACTCTTCTAAGGTGTGCCCATGCGTTTGATGGTAGTCGCAGAATTTTGACATGTCCAATGGTTTCCTATTTTTGTTATACTTTCCAACTGCGAACGAATGTCGTCCCAATGCCATCTTCTCAACTTGATGACGATCGCTGCTTTGGCCTTTGTTTGACTTTCAACGAGGTCTCTGCTGTCTCTTTTTTGTTGAAACATTTTGTGGTTTCTTCGAAGCATCGACCCAGCTCGATTCTTCATTCCTCCCAGTTTATAAATTTGGTTGACCAATGGAGATCATCATCCAATGAGCTTGGTGGTTGTATGGTCAAATCTTGGCTGAAGGCCGATGCTTGCCATATTCCTCTTTTCAGTGCGATTAAGGCCATATCGTCGGTTACATTGACACTTCGTGACTTCATCTCCTTATAGCGTGAAATGTAATCGCACAATGGGTCGAATTTCATTTGTGTGAGGTTGAGAAGGCTGTCAATCGTAGTCTTATTTTCTATGAAGATAAAATAGTGTTTTAGAAACACCTCTGCGAGTTGTTCGAACTCGTCTATAGATTCTCTTGGTAAAGTTGAGAACCAATCCAGTGCGGGTCCTACGAGGTTTTTTGAGAAGAATCTACAGAAACTTGTGTCCCTTTCTTCACCGTCTAGATGCGACCTATCAGCAGCTAATCAAAAAGATATGAGGTGAGCTATGGGATAAGTATTTCCTGCGTATTGCGGTAATTTGAGTTATACGATGTCTCGAATCCTTGCGCTCGAAATCCGCTTTGTAAAGGGGGTATGTCGAGTTTGTTCTATCACACACTTAATCTTTGGTGCTGGCGACACGGCGCGCTGCAATTCAGAATGCATGCTGGCATAATCATGCTCAGTTTTAGCCATCATTTTTGGAGCTTGTTGATTTCTAGTGTGCTCTCCATTTGGTGATTGTTCACCGTCTCCTACTCAGGTGACATTGCGCACCGTATCTCATTTCAAATCCTTTGGCATATGGCCTCTGCCTGAGATAGTATGTCCTTTAAGCTTTGTAGTTCGCTATCGTTGCTTGGCGCGCCGTCCAACATCACGGGCTTGGACACAGATTCGCCGTTTCAGTCCTGAACCACAGGACTTGCCCACACAACCTGGTCATTCACTCGTTCTTTAGCTGTTGATGCTCGTGCTCCTCGAAGAATCACATTCGGTGGATTTTGTTCTTCTGGCGGGGTCTCTTGTGTATTTCGTTTTCAGGCCCTAGGATAGCGGCTCAGATCTCCGTAAGTTATTTCCTGAATTCCTCCTCCTGGCGCTGAATTCGAGCTTGTAACTCCTGATTCCAGAGTTTGCTTCGGTGAACTTGTTCTACTGCAATTCTAGACATTATGCGCAACTTGCAATTGTTCGTGATTATCGTTGATACGTCGTTGCCTCCGGCATCAGTGTCGGGACGATATTCCTTGTTCTGTAAGTCGCGTTCGCATTAAATGCCGATGAATTTGGATTGCTTAATGCGCCTAAATCACTCATAGTTGTCGATTTGCCTTGTACTGGATATTCTTTAGCAGATTTTGTGGGTTCTGTTCTCTCTCCACAGACGGTGCCAATTTGTTGATCTTCGAATTTTTATTTCAAGGTTCAACTTAAGTTTTACAAGCGAGAGAGAATATTTTAGTACAAGGTTCTTGAGCTAAGTCCATATGATCTTTGTGCGAGCTCGTGTTCGGTTTTTATCCTAACTTTCTCTGTCAATCACGCTTCTTCGAATCAATTCTCTTTAATACTGACGGGCTTGACATTTCCTTTTTACTCCCAACAATCTCGCTCTCCATTTAACTCCGACGATCTCGCATTTATTATTCTGATTCGGGGTTTTCCTTTCCCAATCCAATCCCGAGTTTGTCCCTAGTTGGACCTATTTTGCTTAATGGACCCGTCCTAATTGGGTATCACCGGTACACTAATTATCTTCAATACTCGTTCTTTTTTTTTTCTTCCTTTTTAAAAAATTAAACAATGATTTCGCTTTTCAATTACTGGTAACCATTATTATTCTGTAAATACATTAGATAATAAATTATGTTAAAAGAAAAGATAACGTTATAACAAAACTATACGATCTATGTTGCTATTTAATCTGAACAAAAACCTTAAACCTCAGTACAGGCCCGTTTCTAGGGGGTGGTAACATAGGCATTTGCCAGGGTCCATGATTCAAAAGAACCCTAAAATTTATTTTCTATTGTAAAATTATGAAATATTTTAAATAAAAGGGTCCAAATTTAAGAATAAAAAACTCAAAACTATTTTAACCTAATTAATAATAGAATAATAAAACCCAAGTTTAAGAAAAAATGCCAAAATTTTCTTTTTAACATAATTAATTACTAAATTTTAGATTATTTTATAATTTTAGGTCTTTTTAAATCATATCTTACTAAAAAAAAATTAGGCACATACATAAATATTTTTTCATATTTTGACTAAAATACTTAAAAAGTATAAGACTGCTGCCGCAATAGAATAAAGCATAGAGATTAGATGCTACACAAAAATGGCTTCAAGAGGTAGCAGACTAGTCCGTTTCATCTGTTACCACTATTCAAACACTATACTGAGCTGATAATAAGTTATTATATTTAATGAAAACTAGAAACCTAATTGACTATTCAAATCCAACTTAAATTAGCAAAACTCAATTAAACGAATTAAGGCAGGACGTTCGGACCAGCATCATTAATAAATGCTGTTTTAAAGTTGGTTGCTTTTAACCTTTTCAACTACTATCATTTTGTATCTGACTACTTGATGATATTTGATTTGATTCACTTTTTTACAATACTGAATCATCAAATTTTCAGTAAAACACTTCCGAATTAAGAATAGTTATTTGTTCTTGTCAATAATTACAAATATACGTGTATAATATAATAATTATCTTCAAAACAAACAAAGATTCTTAACGACCCTTCATTAGAGACTTAATCACACAAATTGCCACGTCACAAAGATTCTTAATCAGCTTGTTTCTGGCTGTAAGAGCCACCGAGCTTTCATCGTCGGGAGAGATATTGGTGATCCATTTCTGGCAAGTATCAGTCTGTTTCTCGGCGTCTCCGAGCACATACGTCGCGAATCCGAGCTCCCCACGCCGCATTGCTTCGATGGCTTGAGGAATATTAAACCGGACCACTGGCCGGTACAGCTCGGCGCACTGAGCCAGCGCCCGCTCCGCCGCCGGATCGTGTGAATGTTTGATCAGTGATTGGATGTACCCTAAAGTATCGGTCATGTTTCCGAGAACGACGGTGGCCATAGCGGCGGCTATGGATTTGGGATCAGAAGGTGAAGGAGAGAGAGGACGGAGAGAGGCTTCACAGAGGTCGTAAAACGGTGTCACTTTGCATATTTTCTCGATTATGTCGTCGGAGGATCGAACTAGCGACGGCAGAAGTAGAACGAGAAAGATAAAAAGAGACGGTGGTGATGTGACGGTGGAGGATTTCTTCATGGTCGGAGAAATCAAAAGAAACAGATGAGCAGTAAATTAAATAAAGACTTGTGTGTTTTGTGAGCGTGCTACTACTAGCTCTGTTTCTAGACTTATATATATATAGTAGTTGCTACTTAAAATTTGTTATAATGTTAATAAATATGAAAAGCTTACAAATTTATCAATTTTTTTTTTTTGTTACCAATACAAGATGCTTGTTACGTGTCATCACATAAGAATTTTGTCATATATCGATGTTAACTAGGTTAATGATTGTTTGGTCTACGTACTTACTCTAATTTGAACCCGTGAACAAAGCTTCGTGATCAACAAACTTTATATTGGTTGGGTTTGATAGAAATCTCATTCATATATATATTACAAATTGTTCTGTGTATTTGATACTATAAATTTCAAAATGAGTATTATTAATGTTGGTATAATGATTGACTAGTAAGTACGACCTAACTTACGAATACATGGATCAATGTCTGCTCTTTAGTTGTATTTTATATTGTTACACTTTATAAATTTTGGGTATATATAGAGAGATGTGGTGGTTGGCAGAAAAACAAGAGAAATAAGACGTAAATGTGTGGTTGAAATTGAGTGGAGGAGTACAGGAGTAGTCGGTACATATAGGACAAGAATAATACCATTCTATATGAGTCCACACTATACCCGAGGTCGACCAAATAACTTCAATATACCTTATATTTTTATTTAAGTATTGTGCTCGTGAATTTTGGCATATCCCGTGATTCGGTTCTAGAAACTTCTGCCCAACTTCTTTTGCCCGTGTTCGATGACCGGTTCTTTTAGCTACATAGTTCCGGTTTAGCAAACGGTTTACACAAACTGATCGACATTGCTAAGCCTTTAATACTCTTATTATTAGGGAGATTGACTTTTGGGAAACCCTCTTCCACAAACGGAAGGCGTAAACTTGGGTTAACTTTGACAGTCCACGTCGACTATCATTTTGTATCTCTTATTACATTTTCGTTTTGTACGAACGCATAGTTGATTTTCCCAACCGTTTCCCTCCCAAGAGCCTACAAGGCTACAACGCATTTACATATAACCGTGGGCATTTACGGTTTGGACCAAATAATTAGCCTCTTAACTTTATATTTAAAAAACCAACACTGAGATTCGCAAATTTTTCTTATTTAAAACTAAGATTATGGTAAGAGAGAGAGAGAAAAAACTTTATTTTTGTCGAAAAGGATAAAGGAGACTGACCGTGTCGGCGGAGGAGATGAACGAAGGAGAGAGACAGAGATTGTATCAGCAGATGTCTTTGCATGTTGTCTCGATATTGCTTCCAAAGGTAACTCTCATCATCATCTTAATCATTTTCATTTTCTCTTGACACAAATCATTAGTACTAATTATAGGCATTGAATGTTTAATTGAAGAAATGCAGATTAACTGTATTTTGGGTCATTTATTTTCTAATTTTACAATCAACACGCAGAACAAAAAATTAATAAAAAATAGAATGATCTGCAAGCAGATCAAAGCAGGAGAAAATAAGGAAGATGTCATCTTGTGTCTAACGAGCACATCTGCATTTTTTTTCATTTTTTTCACTTCCCTTACGTAATTAATATAGACATTGATACTTTATGATCATTTAAAAAAATTATAATTACTTTGAAATTAAAATAACTACCCTAAATCAAATATGTATCTATATATACATATACATACATACGTATATGTGTGGTTTGAGTTTTTATTGTTTTTATAAAATAACAATTTAAATATACTTAAATTATTTTAATAAGTAAATGTTTGTAGTGGGATTAACACTAAGTTTATTTATTTGAAATGTGTAAAAAGTTACAAAGTGAATTCAGATTCTCGTAAAAGAATGGCAAATACGATATATTTTCTCAAGAGTTCTTAGAGAGGAAAATACCGACCCTCTTTCTCGGCGTCACCTATACTCCCTTTTATAGATAAAATTCATTATCTATAATCCTTCTCTCTGCCGAGATCCACCTGCTGATATGTGATCGTAGCTGGTGGGCCCGAGAGTGGGGGACAAGTACGACGGGAGTTGCGCAGCCGGTTTAATGGTCTTGTCACATTAAATGTTGTCAGATCGGCTATGCTTAGGTAATGATCAGGTGGCGCTGTATTAAATGTGCCTTAATTCGCCGAGAACTTTACGAGGTTTTGCTTCGTTGTGTAGGTTTGCTCAGATGCCGTTGGATCTTGCCGAGGTCATTTAGACGGTGTGATCAAACGCTTCATTTTGTCAAAAAGCCTAATGAGCCCTTCGCAGCCATATGGGTCGAGCCATATGCCGAGGCCTACCTCCAACAATAGCCCCCAGTTCGTCGTCCTCGCACAGAGAGGAGCACGAAACATTTCGCTTGATTTGTGCCTTTATGGCTTCGAGCTCCTTTATATGTGGCGTGATTTGATTGGCCCTCCTCGCGGTTAATTAATGATGGTGCTGTGTACCCGTGGTAATTTAATGACTTACTAAGGACGCTAACTTTTGCACGGGCGCGTGGTTGTATACACATGTCACCAGAGGATTGGCGTGTACGTTCAGTCGCCGTATCGCAACGCGTGTAACCGCTTCGAAGATCATGCAATGTGATTGTAGCCGTTTCAATTGGCGACGGTTTGATTTCCACATCGTGGCCTTAAAAAATGTTTTTTTTTTTTTTCATCCTTATAATTGCTTTGGACTCTTCACAAGTACAATTTCCTTTTCTTTTCCTCAGTTTTTCTCTCGTTTTGATTTCGCAAATTTTATTTGCTCCGCCGTTGGGTTTTGTCTGCACGTCGATCCTTGTTATTAGTTTTGTCCATTATTTGTGTTCGTATGCTTATGGGTTCTTTATCAGACTCTCATTCTTCTAGAACTTGCGGTGTTCTGACTGAAGTTTCTACGGAGGTTGAGTCTCCAGAAGCTATCTCTATACGCCGGGAAGAAATTACCAGCTGAATGGGTTCTAGTACTGCTTCGGACAGTGGTCGCGAGCAAGCCACCGGGTCTACGCCTAGACGACAGGCGCACGCTTCTGGGTGTGGGGTCTGTCCTCCTGTTGGTGGGAGAGGGAGTTCTCATCCCCTAGCTAGGGTTTCAGCCAGTGCTACATCCGACGTGCGTCAACCGCGTCCTGCTCTAGCCGAGGCGATTTATTCTTTAACGGACGCAGTGCTGGCAAAGGAAGGAGTGCCGTCGGATCGACGAGATGCTCTTAGGAATTGGTTGAACGGGTTGGAACACCCCGTATCTACGTGTACGAATAGTTCGCTTGAGAAGCACCGTAAAGATTATGGATTTTTGAGTTCACTCGTCATGTTGGCACCGAAGCGCCATGAGAGGTCGTTGATACCGCCAAAGAGATTTATTTGCATCCACGAAGATGCGTTCAGGCGATGTGGTCTCTAGTTTCCTCTTCTGCGGCTAATTGTCGCGTATTGTGCACGGTGCCGAATAGCTATTTCGCAGCTACACAACTCGGGGGTTCGTAACATTGTCGCCTTTATGCTTCTGATCTGTGCGACGAGGTTTGATGTTAGGTGTCGATTCTTCAAATATTTTATGAAGATCAACCATCACAAGGATAGAGATGGGACTTTCTCTGTGAGCGCGATGTCAGGTTGTAGCATTGTAATAGATTTTTCTTCCAAGCTTTATAAATATAAGGAGAGATACTTTTATGTGAAATTGAGTCTGGTGTCTGTGTTCGATCCAATTTATTCGTTCATTCACCGAACATGGAATCCTGACTATGGTACTGTCTAGGATTTTAGGGATGGTAGTCCTTGTCTGGTTTTTGCGCTTTGCACGGCTAATTTTTCTTCTTTTGTTGTTTTTGTAGTTGGTTACGAGCATGAAGACTTTGATCGTGACTTTGAAGCTATTCGGGGTCTTCTTCCGTTGTCTTGGAAGGAAATCGAGGGACGCCTACGAACGACGTACAAACCGCAGATACAAAAAGGTACGCGACATTTTTTTTTTTGCTTATACGTATGTCGTGCTGTAGCGGACGAGGAGAGAATGGCAAAGTTGAAGAGGACCATGCAAAGGTACATCGCGCAGTTTAGACCTGTCGTCGTGGCGGATTTAGCTACGAGTCGTCAAGGTGAAGCGACGACGAGTGTCGGGCAGGATCCTGCCGGTGGTAGCAGTCTTGAGCTCCGCCAATGCTAGTAATCGAGAACCGTGAAGACACCATGGTCATCGACCTTACTGATAGGGGTCGTTAACATCACAAGGACGCACAATCCCAGCGTGATGCACTTGCCGCGTTTGAGCAGTCGGTTGTTGGTGATGATCCTGCTCTGGGGTCTGAGGCCGAGGAAACTGAGGTCGGTCAGACCGAACTGGTGAGGGGAAACCAGGGTAAAGATCCTATGGATGATGCTGAAGCTGGTGCCTCGAAGCGGGCTAGGACGGAGGTGACTCCGAGTCATCGTTTTGGCGTCAACATGGCTTGGTTGAGAGACAACCCAATTCATCAGAATGTTGAGTCGGCGACCGTACTCTTCACGCACCTGACTATTCCGTCTCCTCCTTTACCGATTGTGGGAAACTTGATGTGCAAGGAAGATTATGAGAGATACGCGTCGCTGTACTTCCAGGTATGTATGGTGTCCTTGAGTATTTTTCTGTATTATAAGTTAGTCATTAAAACGATTGTCAATTCTTTCGTAGATGGGCGGCATACATAACCGCACGATCGCCAAATATGAGCACGCACTGACCCAACAGACTCGGCTGTCGGAGATGTCATCTGACTTTGGAGACATGAAGATACCCTGCGAGAGAGCCGAGATGGAATTAGCTATGCATCAAGAGCGCGCGCTCTTGATGCTGCTCTTATGGCCGCCGTCCAGAGAGAGTATTCTTCAGAGGAAAAGTAGCAGGCCGCAGAGTATGATCGTGGAAAGTCACTGGTCCAGTTTGATAAAGAAGTTGCTCGGCGCGCGAAGCTGGAAGAGACGATGGAGAAGGAGGTCGAGAGGTTCCGCCGAGCGCAAGAAGAACTTAATGAAGAGAAACGCCGAGAACGAACGCAAATGGAGAAGGAGTTCGGCGACCGCTTTGAGAGGATTGGTCGGGTGATTGATGATCTGAGCAAAGCTTAGGATCCTCTCATGATGTGGGGCCAGGTGGTTGGTGCGTAGGACGTGGAGAAGCAGTTGCTTGATGCTGGGGTTTTCGTTCTGAAGCGATGGTCGCCAAGGTAAATGAGGATGCAGTTGAGCACGAGAAAAAGGTGTCCGATCAGACTATCACCGATCTTTTGCCGGGTGACTTAGACGTCAGGTTATTGTGGCCAAGTCCTTCGGTTCGGAGCGAGGCAGCTGTTGCAGATCTTCCGGGTGAAACAACGCAAGGTTTGGAGCTTGTTCCTGCTGGCTCAATGGATGCGGTGGATGGGAATCATACGGAGTGATGTTATTTAAATTTCCTTTTCTTTTGTTGTAATTCATTGCTACTTTGATTGTCCTTTTTTGGTTGCAGAAACTCTTTAGTGGCTGTTGTGGTGTCTTTTAACTTGACTTGCAAATGATCTCTTTAGTCTTGAATTTTTTTAAAGTATTTGGATATAGATGCACGTCCACAACACTATCCAATCAGTGCATCTGCGTTGTTGTGAAATTAATTTTTACAGAGAAGGTGAGTGTCTACTCGGTTTTCTTGCGAGTTAGTACTTCGGCTTATTTTTTTTTCGAGTGTGTACTTGGATTTGTGTTTTGCGAGTGAGAACTCGGGTTTGTGCTTGCGAGTGAAAACTCTGAATTGTGTTTTGCAAGTGAGAACTCGGTTTATTGTTTTTGCGAGTGAGAACTCGGCTTATTGTTTTCGCGAGTGAGAACTCGGCTTATTGCTTTTGCGAGTGAGACCTCGGCTTATTTTCTTTTTGTGAGTGAGAACTCGGGTTATTGTTTTTTGCGATGGGAACTCAGCTTATTGTTTTTGCGAGTGAGAACTCGGCTTAATGTTTTTGCAAGTGAGAACTTGACTTATTGTTTTTTTGCGAGAGAGAACTCGACTTACTGTTTGCGAGTGAGAACTCGATTAATTGTTTTTGTAAGTAAGAACACAATTTTTTTATTTATTATTGTAATAAATCTTTTGAGAGTAAGAGTTTGGCTTTCGCCCTTTTATTACAATAAAATGGTTATTTTATTAAGAAAGTCGGATATACCGTGGACGGCATTTTGTAGGAGCTTCGCGTTGAGCGAGATCATCAAGACTGGTGTTGCCAGTGTTCTCGGCGTGGGAGCAGTCTGATGTTAGTATATTTATGTTTTTCTTCTTCCATGGTGAGGGTGAATCGGGTACTCGACGAATCTTCTTGTTTCCCTCGTCGTACCGTCATTAACTCCATTGAATCCTACGTAACGGAACCCAGCGCAATGTTGGTTCGCCTCAACGAGGACGTGGATTATTGGACGAGGTCGGGGGCATGCGGATGCACTCATGAATTTTGCCGTCCCTGTTTAGGCCCCTCTCTCCAGCGATGTTGCTCAGACAAGAGGTTTCTGATGGGGTGTAGGCGTCATTATGTGTGCACGGTGTGTGGGTTTCCCTTACCACTTGGCTGGCGTGAAGGAAGGGAGCATCGATCTCGTAGACTAGCGCTCAGCCCTACGTCTATATGCTCCAGTGTTTCAGTTGTCGGGCCTTGGGTGAGGTAGGAGGCGGGTTATTTGATTGAATGAGAGTTTCCATTCTCTTAAGTTGATTGAATGAGAGTTCGGTGTCTTGAGGTGGACGTCGGTAGGTTGCGGAGCCACGTCAGGAGGCCAGTTTTGTGTTTTTGTGTGTGAGAGTTTCTCATATTTTTCCTCTTCTCTGGTTTGGGTGCTTTGGCTAGCTATTTATATGAGGATTTTAGGGTTAAACTTTTCCTGATGTTTGCTCTAATGACCTCCATGTGGCATTTTCTGCGCATGGGTTCCACATGTCAACCGTTCCGTGGTTGTTTTGAGTAGTCAACTCCGTTAGTGTTTTACTGATTTGATAGGGTCTGTTACTAATTTGATATTAACTCCGTAATTAATATTCTACCGACGACGTGTTGCGGTTGATTTTGTTTTGGTAGCTTTGCCCGAAGGCTGCCTACGTACCCCTTGGGTATCAAGCCATCCGTAGTTCGGTTATCTTTTGTTTGCTCATCTTGGCGGTATGCCGTGCTCGTCTTTAATAGTGGTACCACTTAAAGTTCATCAAGTTCCAACTTCTTGGTATGACCACACCTTCCATTTTTGCTAGTTCGAACACGCCGGGTCGAACGACTTTACAGAGTACGTATGGTCCTTCCCAATTTGTGTCGTGCTTTCCTGCGTTGAATTTGACCATATTTTGGAATACCTTATTCATGACGAGGTCTCCTTCTCTGAAGTGTCTTCCCTTGACCTTCTTATTGTAGTACTTTGCCATGTCTTGTTGATATTTTTGCATGCGGAGACGGGCCTCCTCTCTCATTCCTTCAAGATTATCCAAACTTTCGGCTAGTGCCTCTTGGTTGGCGGTGCTGTTAAGGCAAGCTTGTACTCTTTGAAGGCTAGGTACGGCGAGTTCGGCTGGCACCATTGCTTCGATTCCGTGAGAGAGGGATAATGGTGTTCGATGAGTGGCTCTCCTCGGGGTAGTTCAATGAGACCATAATACGTCGCTGAGCTCATCTGCCCAACTTCATTTTTTCTCGGTAAGCTACTTTTTGAAATGTTGGTGATTTGCTTGTTTGTGGCCTCGACTTGTCCATTGCCTTGTGGATATCTTGGGGTGGACTTATTCAAGTGTATCTTCCATTTCGCACAGAAGTTTTCAAACGTGGCTGAGATGAATTAGCTTCCGTTGTCAGTGACGATTTCGTAGGGAAGGCCGTGCCGACAAATGATGTTTCTCTAGACAATTCATCGTACGTCCTTATCTTCGATCGTTGCGTATGACTCAGTTTCGACCTATTTCGTGAAGTAGTCCGTCATGACGACGAGGAAGCATTTTTGTCTTGATGGGGGGCAATGGACCTACGATATCCATGGCCCATTGCATAAACGGGTATGGCATGGCTCCACTTGTGAGGTCCTAGGTCGGGGCGCTAACATTGTTCACACTTTGCGGTATGAGCGTCGTAGTTAGTGCTAAGTGTTGGCCAATCATATCCTAGTGTCTTCACTTTTTGTGCCAAGGATCGTATGCTAGCATGGTTTCCACAAGAGCCTTCGTGAATTTGTGCGAGGACGGCGTGTATTTCTTCACAAGTGATGCATTTCAGGAGGACTCCATTTCGTAGTATATCTAAAAAGTAGTCCTTCCGCTTGGACATACCTTGAGGCCCTGGTTCGTAAACATCTTGCCGCCCATCTATCAGCTAGGGCCGTCCTATTCGTTATGTACATCAGTATCTCGGCTCACCAATCTTCTTTGTTGTTTGTCCACGATGCATCGTCATACAGCGTGATATTAGTGTGTATAGCGGCACACGAGATTGTATCTCGTCCGTTCATTTCCATGTTAATGCTTGGGTCGTCTATGCTTCCTTCCGGTATTATTCAGCGTTGGGTTGGATCCGATGTGGATGCCAGCGCGGCCAATGCGTCTTCCAAGTGTTCAAACTCTTTTGCGAGTTCATCTACCACCTTAAGGTAGGAGTCCATTCTGTCGTTTTAGGTTTCGTAGATTCTGGCATGCTGGTTGGCAACCAACTGAGAGTCTATGTACGCGTGGAGTGGTTTGGCACCTAATGTTTTGGCAAGACGCAATCCGACTATTAGGGCCTCGTACTCGGCCTCGTTGTTTGATGCAGGGAATGCCAACCTCAATGAATATTCTAAGACATCTTTATTTAGAGACTCGAGTCGCTGGCTGGTCCGTCACTGGGTTTTCCATCCCTGTGTCTGGAGGTAGTACGTCCGGTGACAGTTCTACTAGGAAATCAGCTAGTACTTGAGATTTGGCCGATGTTTTTCCCTTATATTGTATGTCGTACTCGCTCAACTCGATCGCCCACTTTGTGAGACGTCCTGACTGACTAGGGCTGAGTAAAATGGTACGTAGTGGGTGATGCAACAGTATCATAATGTTGTATGACTAGAAATACAGTCGCAATTTTCGTGCTGCTATGACTACGGCCAGTGCAAGTTTTCCAGTTGCCGTGTACCTGGTTTCTGCTCCGTCTAAGGCTTTATTTGTGTAAAAGATGGTTTTTTGATCGTCGCGGTCATCTCTGACGAGAACGTTGCTTAGTGTCGATCCTCACACGACGACTTATAGGTAGAGCACATCGTCCTTTTCTGGTTTTGTTCGGATTGGCAAAGTGGATATATACGTCTTCAACTGTTTGAATGTGTCCTCACATTTATCCTCTCACATCTATCCGTGGATCGCAAAATAAAACGATTGAGGGCGGCGATTCGTAACGTTAGGCATTGTACTTCGCGGGGATTTTTAGGGGATGACAGGTCAAGTACCACAGTTATTTGCTTGGGGTTTGCTTCAATGCCACGTTTCGTGACAACGTACCCTAATAATTCTCCCGATATTACCCTAAATGTACACTTAGCCCGGTTGAGCTTCATTCCATTCTGGTTTAGTATTTAGAAGCACTCTTTGAGGTGGTCGACATGATTGTTTGCGTGCAGGGATTTAACGAGTATGTCATCGATATATACCTCCATGGTTTTTCCGAGCTGATCTTCGAACATCTTGTTTACAAGATGTTGGTACATTGCGTCGGCATTATTGAGATCGAACGTCATTACTTTATAATAATACGTTTCTCTGGCTATAATGATGGTTGTTTTTTCTCTGTCCACGCGATTCATCTGAATTTGGTTGTAGCCAGAGAAAGCGTGTATAAATAATAACAAATCGTTCCCGGAGATAACCTCGAAGATCTGGTCGATGTGCGACAATGGGTAGCTGTCCTTTGGACACACCTTGTTTTGGTCGGTGAAGTAAGCATATACCCTCCACTTTTCGTTCTTCTTTTTGACCACGACGGGGTTTCTCAACCACTCCGGATACCTAACCTTGGTGATTGATCCTGCGTTTAGCAATCGCTCTACCTCTTTGTTTACTGTCTGCGCGCGTTCATGACCCAGCTTTCTTCTCTTTTATTTAATCGAGTAGAAGGTGGGGTCTACGCTGAGCTCATGGCACGCGATTCTGGGGCCAATGCCCGTCATATCTGTTGTGCTCCTGGCGAACGTGGAGGCGTTGTCCTCGAGGAATGTTGTGAGTTCCTTCCAGATCACTAGGTCTAGATCCGCGCCAATCCCGACGCATCGCTCCGGCTGGGAATGATCGATGTTTACCTGTTTGACCGCCTCTTTTGGTGGACAATCCGGCGTCATTTGGTTAGTGGGGGACGTTTGTGTTGAGATCAGGTACGTATGGGTTGAGGTGGTGCGCAACTTATGCTCTGTGATGAAACATGACCTCGCCATCTACTAACTTCCCCTCAGGGTGTAGATGCCAAATTTAGTCGGGAACTTGACACATTGGTGGTACGTCAAAGGAACCGCCTTCATCATATGGATCCACAGTTTTCCCAAGATTACATTGTAGATGGCCGGGGCGTCCACCACGTGGAATCGTACCCAGCGCGTTGTTTCGCCTAGGAAAACCTGGAGCTTGATTGACCCAACCGTGTTCAAGGTCTTCCCGTAAAAGGCGGTGAAGGGGTGGTGAACTGGCTTTATTGTGAAGTCCTTCAAATCCATCTTGTCCAATGTTTCCTTAAATATGAGATCGACGGAGCTTTCTGTATCAACTAGAATTCTGGCGACCTCGTAATCGGCAATCTTGATCTCTACGACCAAAGGATCATTATGGGGTTGATCGAGTCCATTTGCGTCCTCCTCGACGAAAGAGATATTGCCGCTCTCTGGCTTAGTTCGAGGTGTGAACCCTTCCGTGATTCTAAGGCACCGATCTGACGCGATTCCTTCGACGTGTTGATACGGTATGACCTTTGCTTTTCGTTTGTGGTTTTTAAAATCTGATGGAGTCGTTGCAGGTAGTCAAGCCTCCCATAATCATCTTCACTTTGCCCTTCGCCGGAGGTAATTCCGTATATCCACGTCGTATTCTTTTTGGTGGACAGGGCAAAGCGGTAATTGGTTCATTGTACTTTATTTGTAGCACGTCCGTGACGTCAACAACTTCCACGGGTGTGGATGCACTTCGTGACCGTGTTGTGGCTGCTGCTGCGGTGGTTACCGCTTCCTTGGCAACTAGGATCTCTCCTTGTTGGAATTTTTCTAGCAGGAAAGCTTTTAAGTTCCTGCATTTTGCCATGAAGTGTGTCGTGCTCCGATGGAACTCGCAATAGACTCCCTCTTTGGGTTGACCTCCGGTATGGATCCACTTGTTGCTCCACCTCTTTGGTTTCCTAGGCATGGGACCGGTTGTTTGTTCCACGTCTTCCTCCTCCCCAGCGACAATGAAGGCGATTTATTTCTTGCGGTATTCCTTGTTCGAGTGCTGCCGCGGCTCTGCGTACACCTCCATCAAGGTGTTAAGTTGGTTTTTACGCGCGACTCTTCCGGTGAAGGTAGGATATCTCTCCGCGCTCGCTGCTCTCTCTTCTTCGGCCTCAGCATGCATAAGCACTCGATGCATTACGTCTTCTAAGGATGTCAGCCTGCGCATTTTCAGGTCTCTTTTAACGAATTCTTCCTCGTGCCAGATGATCGTTCTCAGCAGCTCGGTCGCGCTTTCGTTAGGTATTGATACCCCTGCAGCGACATCTCAAAATCTATCGAGGAAAGCACTAAGTGGCTCGTTTGGGCCTTGTTGCACAACCTGTAAGACGGCGATTGAAGTGTTATGCCGTATGTACATCGAGTTGTGCTTTAGGAATTCGTTTGTTAGCTGATCAAAATCGTCGATCGAGTACGGCTTGAGTTTGGCGAACCATCCCAAGGCGTTTCCGTCTAAGTGCTCGTCGAACAGCTGGGATAACCCCCAGTCCTACTCTTCAAGAGAGATTCAGATTCAGCCAGTGGCTACGCTGAATGATGTTAAGAAGTTTCTTGGGTCTATTCTTCCTTTGTAAATCGGGCATCAGATCTTCGAGTCAAAGCTGATTGGGACTCAGGAGAGACGACGCGTGAACGGCGTGTTCCGCGTTTGAGCCCTAACTAGAACGAGCTCTGGCGCTGAGCTGGTTGCTTGATGCAGTCTCGATGTCAATCCTCCTACAGTTCTTTCTAGAGCCTCGACCCTCTTCTCTTCTTGTACTTGGATTTGTTTGAGTCTTTCCGACGTGTTTGAAGCCGGCTCAACCGCTGGCACCTCTCGAGCTGTGGGCGAGTCATCGAATAAGACCTTGTTTAATCTTGGGGGTGTGCGGATGGCCTGGAGTCCAGCCATCTGTTCCTGGCACGTGGCTTGAGCGGCGGCTAACGTTTCAAGACATTCATAAGTTTCTTTGTTCATTTGTTCCATTCTATCGAGGATTAGCTGCAGCGGGTCGGACATGTTCGTCGTGGGGTTGATGATGGTCGTTACAAGAGGTTGCTCCTTCCGCGCGGGCTAATTGATAGGACCGATCGCTTCGGCAACGACGAATGTTTTTCCCGTCATGATATATTGCTGTTGTGGTGTCATCGGTTAGTTCTTTGTTAGAACTACCGGCGGTTTGGTCCGACCTCCTACTTCGACTTGAGACGCTTGGTTAATCGTGTTTGCCATTTAAGTTGAGAGTAATCTTTGTCCCCACAAACAGCGCCAACTGTTTGTGGTGGGATTAGCACTGAGTTTATTCACTTGAAATGTGTAAAAGGTTACAAGAGTGAGTTCTGATTCTCGTTAAAGAGTGGCAAATAGGATATATTTTCTCAAAAGTTCTTAGAGAGGAAAATGCCGACCCTCTTTCTTCGGCGTCACCCATATTCCCTTTTATAAACAAAGTTAATTATCTATAATCCTTCTCTCTGCCGAGGTCCACCTGCTGATCTGTGATCGTAGCTAGTGGGCCCGAGAGTGGGGGACAAGTCCGACAGGAGTTGCGCGGCTGGCTTAATGGTCTTGTCACATTAAATGTTATATCGGTTATGCGTAGGTAATGATCAGGTGGCGCTGTATTAAATGCACATTAATTCGCCGAGGACGTTTACGAGATTTTGTTTGGTTTCGGATCGGTTCCATTCGAGTTTAGATTTAAATTTTTTTAAAAAAACTGAAAATTACTCAAATACCTAAATATTCGAAAAATATTGTTAAATACCAAAAAAAATATTTAAAACATATATAGTTGAATACCCAAATATTCAAAAATACTATAATATTAGGTTTTTGGGTATTTGTTTGGTTTTTGGTTCAAGTCCGGGTTCTACTCCGATAATAAAGTAAAATAATAGTTCTTAAATTGAAGAAAATATCTTGTAATAAAATAATGTTATAAAATGTGTTTTTCATGATCTGCGTGATTTGCGTGCTGCATGATCTGCATGATCTACATTTTTTTATCTGTATTTCCCATTCGAAACCATAAAATCAAAATGTTTGATATGTATTCCTAAGCATATCTATTTATGAGGTTGTAGGTGTGACTTTATAATTATGATTAAACTTTTTTTTTGTCGCTTGATATATTTAACAGATTCAATACGCATTAAATTTGACATTTCAAGTTTTTTTTTTAACAATTGAAATGACAAAATTAGAACTAGAACCTTTTTTTTTACTAACAACATAAAATTCACTCTAGAAATTTTTTTTAATCTACCAACAGTAATAGAAAAAAAAATCAAACATTAATGCTAGAGTTGTTAGTATTGGATCATCATAATCATGAAACCGAGAAGAACACTTTTAAACTTTTTTAAAAATGACTATTTTTGTCGAAAAGTAGGTAATTGAGTTGATTTGTCGTGATCTACCTTAACATCAAGTGGTAAATTCAAATTTTATTCAACTCTAGTTAAAAAAACTTTAGCTACGGATTATACATTATCGATCCAATTATTGTTGGAGAAAAATGACCATTAAGAATTTGAGTTGAATAAACATTACATGATTGCTAATTTGAAAAAAATGGGTGTACGGAGTTGTTAATAAATAAATATAGTTTCAATGTAATAAATAAAATAACATATTCGTAAAGAATTATTTAACAATTGTCGAAGAACATGAGTTTTAGGCAGTTAATTTAACTGTTGGAAAATTTTATTATTTTACCATTAATATTCTTTTCTTTTAGCACTAAATGATTTAATCTTTTAAACCTCAAACAAACAATATTACGTGAGATTAAGAATTTCACAATTTCATAAAATTATAGTCCTTTTTAACCACTTAAACAAACTCTCTCCGTTTTATATTACTTATCATTTATTTTTGTTTCATTTTAGCTGTCATTCTCATTTTTAATGTAAATTTTAATACAAAATTATCTTATTTGTCCCTAATTAAATAAATAAAATATTAAAGAGTTTAAAATTTTAATATTTAAATAAGAACATAACAGAATATTTAATAATTTTCTTAATATGTGTGCAAAATTCTATAACGACAACTAAATTGAAACGGAAGGAATACAATGTACTATAATTTGTATATAATCTAAAATTTGGTTTTGCATATATTAATAGAAATTTAATATACTCTATCAAAACATATACAAGTATTGTACTACAGTCGTATGATGCAATATTGGAATAGCGATTATGCAATTATTTACCATAAGAAAGACAATAAAAGCTACTATACGCAAAAACATTATGCCTTATAATAGTCTTTGACAAAAAGAAGTTAAAGGATTGTGTACTTTATTAGTTTTGAATCATTGTAATTTATCAATGTAAGAATTATTTTTGGGTCACATGTGTATAATTAATGTATTAAAGTCATTATATAAAAGAGTTAAAATTATGTGGTAATATTTGTAATTTCTAATTTGATAAAGGGTAGAATTAGAAATTGATTATATATAGAAGGTTTTGGTCTTCGCAATAACCCTAACAAGAAATACAAAAACGTTCTCTGCATCCCATCAACAGAGAGCTCAAGCTATTATGGGTTCGTTGTGGAAGTTTCATTGCCAAAATCCAGATCATAAGCCTTATATCCCAAATGTATACTTCTGCTTATATTCTTATTATTCGGAGACTGACATGTTTTGATTGAGAAATCATAAAGAATAATAGGAAAATTGTCGATTAAACATGAAACTTACCAAATCTGGTTGATTAAACTATAAACTCCGGACTTAGTTAATTAAACTTTTAATTTAATATTGACTATTGAAATAACATCAAACTTTGGGTTGACTCGGCCAATTAGACATTCCGATAATCCCAAATCAAAAATTTCTCTAAACTCGAAAGCCAAATAGATTTTTGAAAGTTTGATTCAATTCTTATCTTCTTATAAAAAACCTTTAAACTTGATTTTCTCTTTTCTTTCAAGAATGAGCTCAAATTCGTCCGGTTGAAGTATCAAAGACAACATTTCAAATCGACGAATTTGAACTCATTCTTGAAAAAAAAAGAAAATCAAGCTTTGGGGTTCTTTAAAAGGAAGATAAGAAATGAATCGAACTTTCCAAAATTGATTTGCCTTTCGAATTTAGAGAAATTTAATTTGGGATTATCAGATTTTTCAATTGGCCGAATCAACCCAAAATTTGATGTTATTTCAAAAGTCAACATTAAATTGAAAGTTTAATTGACTAGGTCCAGAATTCATAGTTTAATCAACCGGATTGAGTAAGTTCCCTGTTTTACAGTATTCCATAGAATAATATAACATTTGATATCAGAACACCATGTTCTTTCTGTTTGATAATCAGATTATTTTATATAATAAATTTGAATTTACTTATTTGTGAAATTCTAAAGTTTAATCTAGATTAAGAATTCTGGAATATGTGGTTTTATGTTGTTTGTTCTAAATAAAAATATATTTAGATCTTAAATGTAAAACTAAATTTTATTTATTTTTGAATCTGTATAAATTGCTCATAAAGTTATGTTTCTGATTTTTGTTCTGAAATTTAAGAGCAATTTTTTTATTAGATTTAGAACTAAGGTTCTGGATTTTTAGTCATGGAGGCTGAAAAGTTAAAACAAAAATTAGGGTTTTTTTCGTTAAAACACACTCAAGCAGAAGACAATGGCATATTTGTAACTTTCAGAATTTGAGTTAATGAAACGACACGTTTTTATTCAGCTTGCTCGTTTTTTTTTCTTGCTTCTTTATTGAGGTTTGAGTCCACTTTGGTTATAAGTTGATTAGAATTCCAAATATGTTTAACTTAAAAACGTGTCAAAGGTTTTAATTCAAACTTTGTCATTTATGCTATATTATTATTCTTGTAAAAGAATAATAATTAGGATTTAAAATCAAAAAGAATTTCTTGATTGTGTAAGTTTAATAATTGAATTGGATTAATTGATGTATGATGTTGCTAAAGTAACATCTTTTGTAGATATTTTTAAAAAAATAATATTATATGATGTATGTGTATATATTCATGTGAATATTAAATCGATCCAAAAGTAGATTTATATTTGACCGAATTATATACATATATGTGATGATAAACATGTGACAATTATTTGGAATAACCATGTGAACAGTAAATAGATCCAAAGATAGGTTATTGTTTATCATGCATTATTGTTAATGTTTGATTATTACAACAAGAATACTAGTTGATATTACTGTCCAAAAACTTAATGTTAATGTTGCACTTGGTATCCTGAGATGGTTTGTACAATCGTTCATTTTATTATTATTTTATTTCAGTTTAGTAGTGAGTTACTAATAAAAGATTGTTCTCTTTTCAGTGAATTTTACTATAGTAATTTATGTACAATTCTAACACTTAACGGTAACTATAAGGAATGAAAATGTAAAGTTAATATTGTGCTTGGGTGTATGGATTTTGACCTTGCGTTAAGGATGGAACAACCTACTTTTTCTACAAATGACAACACTACTGAGTATAAGGTTGTTTATGAGAAGTGGAAATGTTCCAATCGCATTGGTTTAATGATCATTTAGGATACCATTTCGGAAACCTTTAGAGGTGTTGAGGAGATCAAAGATCTCAAACAGTTCTTTGCTGCGATGGACTTGCATTTTGCAAGTAGCGATAAAGCAGAATTAAGTACGCTTCTATATCGCTTTAGTACCATGAGGTACCACAACAAAGGAAACATAAGGGAGTACATTTTGGAAATGTCTAACATTATTTCAAAGCATAAGACTCTCAAGATTGAGTTTCAGGAAAAAGTACTTATATTTTTTGTCTTAAACTCTCTTCCTTTTCAATTCAATCAAGTGAAATCTAGTTACAACACACAGAAGGAGAAATGGTCTCTTAATAAGCTCATTTCGTAATGTGTGAATGAGGAGGATAGAATAAAACAAGAAAGGTCTGAAAGTGCTCATATGGTTAACACTTTTAAGAGCCAGGACAAACGAAGGAAAATTGAGATCGTTAAGAATGATGCTGCTAAAGGTCCAACTCAAAAGAATCAGACTAAAGTTGAGGATACATGTTTCGTTTGTAAGAAAGTCAAACATATAAAGAAAGACTGCCAAAAATACCATGCATGGCGTGTAAAGAAAGGTAGTTTATTTGCTATGGTCTGTTTTGAACTGAACTTAGTTGAAGTACCCAGAAACACTTGGTGGTTAGATACAACTGCAACTACTAACATCAGTGTTTTACTACATGGTTGCCTGAGCTACCGAAAACCAACTGATGCTGAAAGACGCATTCATGAGGCTGATGGATTTGTGGTGAATGTGGAAGCAATTGCGCATTTCATATGATTTCTCGGTATTGGTTGTTTTTTGGATTTGAAAGACACTTTTGTTGCATCGTCTTTTAGACTTAATTTGGTTTATGGTCCTTATTTAGATAGATCTGGTTATTCTTGTCTATTTGGGAAATAATAAACTACTTTGTCTTTAAATTCAATTGGAATTGGTACACTTATGGATAATCACAATCTTTATATGTTTGACACTATAGATTTTCATAATGAAAACTTAAGTGTTGAATCAAGGGATACTAAACAAAAATTTGAAGATGCAAATTCAGGAACTTTGTGGCACAAACACTTAGGTCACATTTCTAGAAATAGAATTGAGCAACTTGTGTCAGATGGTATATTGAGTTATGTTGACTTCACAAATTGCGATGTCTATGTGGCTTGCATTAAAGGAAAATAGACCAAACATAAGAGATTGGGTGCATATAGAGCTAAGAAGTCCTTGAGTTGATACATACAGACATTTGTGGACCTTTCCCTACGGCATCTTGAAATGGTTAACAATACTTTATATTTTTCATAGATGACAAATCTAGATATGCATACTTGTTTCTTATTCTTGAAAAATCAGTCTTTAGACGTGTTGAAGAAGTTTAAGGCTGAAGTTGAAAATCAACTCAGCTGAAGGATAAAGTCTGTTAGATCTAGCCGTGGTGGAAAATATTGTCGGTATGACGGTTCAGGTGAATAACGTCCAGGACCATTTTCCAGATACCTAGAGAAGTGTGGAATTGTTCCACAATATACCATGCATGGTTCTCCTAGCATGAATGGTGTATCAGAAAGACAAAACCACACTCTTAAGGACATGGTAAGAAGTATGATTAGTCATTCCACCTTACTTGAATCACTCTAGGGAAAGGCACTAAAGACTAAGGCAACTGCAAAAACACCTTATTAGCTTTGGACTGGGAGGAAATCTAGTCTAAAACACTTTCATATATTGGGATATCCATTTGAGGCTAGGCCTTACAAGCCATTTGAGAAAAAGTTGGACTCTAAAAGTGTGAGCAGTTACTTTATTGATTATTCTGAGCGATCTCGGGGGTATAAGTTTTATGATCCCACACAAAAGAACATTTTTAAGACGAGAACATCCACGTTCTTCGAGGAAAATTAATTTGGGGGAAAAATGAAGTTATAGGTTCCAGACCAATTCATATATCTGCTTTTGATAAAACAATTTTGGAACCTCAAGTTGATATTGAAGCTCTTCCTCAAAATCATGATGATAATGAAAGTCAAATTCAAGATCCCCAAGAACCGGTGCATCAAGAACAAGTAACGATGCATCAAGAACAAGTGTTAGTGCATCAGGAACAAGTGCCTTTGCGGCGATCCACTATAGAAAAGAGAAGTGTTATTCCAAATGATTATATAGTATTTCTTATGGAACAAGAGGAAAATCAAACCCAATTGAAAGATGATCCTATCAACTTCGGTGAGGCCATGGGTAGTTCCAACTCAGATAAGTGGGTTAAATCTAGTGAAGAAGAGTATCAGTCAATGCTAGACAATTACGTTTGAGACATTGTCCAATTACCAGAAGGTGTAAAATCCATTGGTTGCAAATGGATATTTAAAACCAAAATGGACTCAAGTGGTAATGTGGAGAGATATAAGGTTCGTCTAGTAGCTAAAGGTTATACTCAGAAAGAAGGGATTACATACTGATGGCCACTAATGATATCAACATGTTGCATGAGACCAAGAAATTTCTTAAGGAGAAATTTAAGAAGAAAGATCTTGGTGAAGCATCCTTTGTATTAGGAATCCAGATTCATCGAGACCAAAGTCGAGGTGTTCTAGAGTTGTCACAAAGGGCCAATATTGATAGATTATTAAAGAGATTTGACATGGATGATTGCAAACCAGGAGATACCTCAATTTCTAAGGGAGACAATTTTTGTCTCAAACAGTGCCCTAAAGGAAATTTAGAAATTCAAGAGATGCAAAAGATTCCTTCTACTTCGGCAATAGGAAATTTGATGTATGCTCAAGTTTGTACGCATCCAGATTTACCATACATTGTTGGAGCTTTGGGCAGATACTTAAGTAATCCAGGTTTGGACCATTGGAAAGCAGCCAAAATGGTCATAAGGTACATGCAGAGGAAAAATGACTATATGCTCACATATCGGAGATCAGTTAACTTAGAGATCATTAAATATTCTGATTCTGATTTTGTTAGATGTCAAGATAGTAGATAGTCCACTTCAGGCTATGTTTATATGTTGGATGGTGGAGCTTATCAGGGACTTTGGCTCAAGAACTTTGTCTTGTCACTAAGCTGCGAATTGTTAATAGAATTAAAAGACCACTCAAGTTATATTATGACAATAAATCAGCTGTTTTGTACTCTAACAATAATAGGAGCGTGACAAAGTCCAATTTTATCGAGATTAAGTTTCTCGTTGTTCAAGAGAGGGTACAAAGTGGAGAGATTTCCATAGAAAAATTAGGAACAAACTCCATGATAGCAGATCCTCTTACGAAAGGTATTCCGCCAAAGGTCTTTCATGAGCATACTGCACGAATGGGTGTTTCAATATTTGAGGATCATTTTGTTTAGTGGGACTTTTTCATTTAGTTTTGGGTTTTATGTTTATATTGTGTTTATGCACATTTCTTTTTCTGATGGGAAATAAAATATTCAGTTTACTCTTTTGAACAATAAAGTTAAAGGATCTCAATAAAGTAGGACCAGTTGGAAATCGACATATACTGGTTAACTTTTCATGTGATTTTTTTTTAATTGATTTATGTCATGTGAGTGTATTGATGTTAGTGACCATGGAAGGTTTAGTTGATTTTAATTATAACAAAGACCGCTATGATCATATGTTGTTACAATCAATGAACGAGATTGCTTAGAATCAACTATATAATGACAATCTTGAGCTCATAATGTCTATCAAATTTTCAGGATATATAAGTGACCTAGTGGGAGATTGTTAGAATAATTTTGGGGTCACATGTGTATAATTAATGTGTTACGGTCATTATTTAAAGGAGTCAAAATTATGTGGTAACATTAGTCATTTCTAATTTGGTGAAGGACCGAATTAGAAATTGATTATATATACATAAAAGGTTTTGGTCCCAACGATAACCTAACAAGAAATACAGAAACGTTCTCTGCATCCTATCAACAGATACCTCAAGCTAGTGTGGGTTCGTAGTGGAAATACCATTACCAAAATCCAGATAATAAGTCATGTATCCCAAATATATGCTTCCACTTATATTCTTATTATTTAGAGACTAACATGTGTTAATTGAGAAATCACAATCACCACTTAAATCAACATAGTCCAATGAATAGTTGAGATACTATCATAGAAATTATACGAATATGTGAAATAAAGTTCTACTAAACGACACCATCGAACATTTAATAATTTGACTAAAGATTATTTTCCTAATTTATTTGGTTTGTGGGGAAAAATGTTTTTACAATATTATATGTTCAATAGATTTGCGAAATGAGTAACAACCTATGGACATCTAGTATATTTGGTTGCGACATATGTCTCAAATTAGATAAATTATACATTAATCGTCATATGTTTCTATAGACATATTCAATTTAATTTCAACAAGAAATAATGAAAATGCTAGTCAATGCCTTAATGGTCTTGACCAGAAAAGGTCAATGAATTATATATTTGCAACTTATTCAAAATTTCAATCACAAAAAATCTATATGTTTTAAGAAATATGAAATATTGTAACTAAAAATATGTACATACTATTCAAGTCTACGAAATTGATAATAAATGCAGACTAAAGAAAAAATAATTTAATAACTTTTTGTTAATCTGTTTCCATATCTGTTTTGTATGCAATCTGAAGAGTCAGAAACTTTTGACATTATAAAAGCCAACCTTGAAACTAGAAATGACTCACACAATTACATTTATTTATTTGTTGTTGTAACACAATATCAAATAACAAAATGAATAATTTCATAAACTTATTCACAATATTTGTCGTGTTATTACAAATTCATATCTCAATGTCTCAATCATCAATTCAGTCTCTTCAGGAACTTAACCTGATACAGCAACTATGCAAAAGTAACCGTTATCAAACTCTATGCATCTCTACTCTCAGTCGTGAGCCAAGAAGTAAAATCTCTAATCTCCAAGGTACACCAGATAATCATATATCATTCTTAAGTTTTGTTATTATATACTAATGATTTGTTTTAAATCTATTTGAAAGGGCTTGCGTCGATCGCTTTCGATGCAACGGCCAAGAAAGTCAACAAAATGTTACAATATTTAATTTTAGTCTTAAGGAAGATCTCATCAGATCGTACCGCCTTCGAGAGATATGGAATTTGCGTTGATCAGGACTATGGTGCAGCAGTTCGTAGGTATCTACCGGCGGTTTCAGCTAATTTAAAGGCTAAGAAATATAATCAAGCGATTTCTAATAAGAAAGAAGTTGTGTCAGTGCCTGGTGATTGTGAGCAACAGTTCGCTGGAAAATCGCCCGAGACTGCACGTAATAAAGCTTTCCATGATATCGCTGATATGACTCTTGATATCTTCAAAACTTTTTTGCATGCTAATTAAATTTTGATTACCATATTTCAAAGGAAAAATGAATAAATATTATATGAAAAGGAATACCAATTTTTTTTCACCAATCATGTCTTTTTTGTCATTGAGATCAATCATGTCACGCACCGGCGGGCGGTATTCTAAAGTTTGCGGAAATCTCTAATAATCTTTGCCATTATTTTATAAGAGGAACGAAATGAGAAAAAAGATTAATACTCTTGCCAGTTATAATAATGAATTTTTAGTAAAAGAATTGGATCAAAATAAATCATATCTACAAACAAAATCTTATGAACTTCAAATGTTACCACACTAACTACACGATTGTTTTCGGATTATTATTTTATCAACTTTGTAATTTCCAGTAATTAGAGAACAAAATCAATAAATGACAAAAAATTTACAAATGATAAATTTCGAGAAAACCCTATAACACCACATCCATTACCCTCAACAAAACCAGACACGATATTGCACATATAACAACCTCAAATTATAAGTGTAAAGATGAAAGGCTGTTTTGATTTTACAAGCCCCATGCATACTTCGTCTATTCCATCATAAAAGCAAATCTATCCTAGAAAAGCATTATATAAGTCCTTATGGACTATGGTGAAGCATCTCAAGAAGTCGACGCTTTGTTAAGGGCAAAAGAGGCTACTTTAAAATTGTCCAAGGTTATTATTAATGTTAAGACCGGTTTCCTATTTTCCATCTTATTTTCCGTGTAAATTTTGTTGTTTAAGCTATTGTTGTATTGAGAAAATCTTATAGTTATGACTCTTTGCAGGGAACTGCTCTGAAATCTGTCGCTAAAGTTGGGGAGAAACAAGGACGGGATAATCCATCACCTTCTTTGCCAAAAGAAACATCAGGCTTCTTCTTCTGAATTTTTAGTTTCTTATCCGTCTTTTAAAACTTCTACAAGCGTGATCTTAATGTTTTGGCGGATATGGAAGATCTTAAAATCCAAAACGAGGATGCCATTTGTGCCCGGGATTAGGCTTTGGAGGAGTTGGCTACCTTCAAAAAAAAGATGTCGAATTTGGAGGCTGCTTTATCTAGAAACGAAGTTGCTCTTGAAAATATGCACTCGCGGGCAAAACAAGCTGATGAAGAATTTAATGGAATCAAATCGTCCGTCGGATTGGAGAAAACGTATTCTTAACTTTAAAAGAAAAGGAGGATGGATAGCAGCAGTGACGGATCAAGCGTATTCTTAACTTGCAAAATTGAAGAGCTATTTCGACAACGAATTCAAGGTTTGGGGTCTTTGCGCATAAGTGTATCAAGTAAGGGGAATTATGGATTTTCTTTCAATGCTCAAGTTCTTCTTTATTTTGTTTCTTATAATCTTTGATTATAGTATGTTTTGATTTTCTGATTCGGATTCCAGCTTTCTGTTTTCTCAGGTGATCGGGAACCGAAGTTTCTAAAGCTCTTAATGCGCGTATGCAAGGTGATTATAAGAGTCTTTTTTACTGAGTACAGGGATACGGGTATAACGGCTCTTAACGATAGTGCTTTCTCTTTCCTGCTTATATTTGGAGATGGTTCTTCCAGTCGGTCACATAGGAATTCCACCTCAGTTGTTATCCTCTGATACGTCTGCGTCTGGCCAGCATGGATCGAACATTGATATTCTCTCCCCGGAAGAAGCCTCTGCATTGAAGACTGCTCTAATGTCTTAGTTTTACTTAATGTTTTTCACTTTTCTGATTCTTTGTTGGATGTATTTTGTTTTGGTTTAAACCTTGTTTTGCGGATATCTTTGGATAATCATGACTTGAACGTTGTGTTTTGAGACTTATCAGGGTTTGAGTATATTTCTTCTCTTTCGTGTATTCTATCTATATATCCTTCTCTTTTATTTGTGAAATGGTTGCTTATAAATTCGGATCTAGTGATAACTTGCGAGTAAGACTTGATAAGATGAGATTATTTTTGATGAATTCAATGAGGTTTGTCCGTGAATATGGAATGGTTTTCTTTTGAAAGAAGTAGAAGTGCCTTTTCCTTTCTCCTTCCTTTTTAGACACATAGATTGGCGGAGGCTCCAACGATGTGCAGTTTTGAGGGTTTTTTCTTAAAAACGTCATGACAGCTTGCAAGCAACGCTTGGAAAGATTTTTTCTTAGACGGAAAATCAGAGATAGCTCAATAAGATTTCGTTTTGAGGGATGTTCCCTAAAAACTAAAATTACAGATACAACTTCCAAGCAACACTTGGCAAGATTTCTATTTGGTTGAAATTTTGGAGATGGCTTTAGCAAATTTCGTTTTAAGGGGTTTTCCTTAAAACTAAAATTGTCAAGACAGTTTGCATGCAACACTTGGCAAGATTTCTTCCTTAGACAAAAAATTGGAGATGGCCTCAGCAGATTTCATTTCGAGGGGTCTTCTCTTAAAACTGAAATTGCCGAGACAGCTTGCAAGCAACGCTTGGCAAGTTTTTTCCCTGAAGTCGAAACCTCGGAGATGGCCCCAGCAGATAGTGTTTTGAGGGGTCTTCCCTTGAAACTGAAATTACCGAGACAACTTTCAAGCAATGCATGGCAAGATATTTGCCAATAACTTTGGCGGTTGGTGATACATTTTAGCGGATGAAAAATAATTGATAATTTTATTATACTAGCTGCACCTCTGAAGAGGTGGCCTACGTACCCCGTAGGGATCAAGCCAAGCCATAGTTTGCTTACAAAGAATTTATTTATTAAAGGAAGTATAGTGCCTCTTGAGAGACTGCCTACGCACCCCGTAAAAATCAAGCAGGATCGTAGTTCATCTTTTCTTTTTTATTTACAAGCGGAAAAGTTTGCAGCGGTAAGGAGACTAATAGTATAATTTCTTGAGGTTGATGGAGTTTCACGAGGGCGGTACCATTGTGCCTTCCAAGGTCATCAACTCGTAGACTCCTAACGTTACGATCTTTGAAATCAAGTACGGTCCTTCCTAGTTTTCACTTTATTTTCCTGCGTTTACTTTGGCTCTATTCTTGAACACCTTCCTCAAAACCAAGTCTTCTTCAGCGAAATATCGTCCTTTCACTTTTTTGTTGTAATATTTGACCACACTCTGTTGGTAATTTTGAAGTCGCATGATGGCTTGTTCTCGGTGCTCTTCAAGATCATCTATGCAATCTGCCATTATATCGTCGTTTAACTCTAGATGTTGTACAAACATGGTTTGGTTGAGGCTGGGGATACTTGCTTCAGCTGGCGCTAAAGCTTCCACTCTATGAGTAAGAGAAAAAGGGGTTTTTCCCATCAAACTTCTTGGAGTTGTTCTGTGAGACCAAAGTAGTCTATCAAGTTCGTCGGCCCACCATCCCTTCTTTTCTTCTAGCCATTTCTTTAAGCCATCAAGTATTGTTTTGTTTGTTGCCTTGGCCTGTCTGTTTCCTTGGATGTTTCTAGGAGTCGATTTGCTTAGCCGAATGTTCCAATGGGCGTAGAATCCTTCAAATCGCGATGACGTGAATTACGTTCCGTTATCTATGACTATTTCATATGGTAACCCGTGTCAGCATATTATGTTTTTCCCAACAAACTTTTGAACATCAATGTCCAGTATCTTGGAGTATGACTCGGCTTCAGCCCATTCGGTAAAATAGTCCGTCATAATCAGCAGAAATAGCTTTTGACAGGATGCTTGGAGTGATCCGACAATATCCATCACCCATCTCACGAAAGGGTAAGGGGCGACTCCTGATTTTAGAAATTTTGTCGGCGCGTAAATAAGAGGGGCATGATGTTGGTATTTCTCACATCTTGTAGCGAACTTCTCGCAGTCTACTACAATGGTTGGGCATAAATATCCAGGTCTTCTAATTTTCAAGGTTAAAGCTCGTCCGCCTGAGTGATTCCCACCAGCTTCTTCTTGAAACTCTTGCATTACTTTCTCTGCTTCGTGTCTGTTAAGGCATGTTAGCAACACACCTGTTGCGCTTCTATGTAAGATTCTATCATCTATCAAAGTATAGTGCACATTTCTCACTTTTAGTCGTCGGGCCTCCCATCTGTCAGTCGGTAATTTCTCGTCAACTATGTAAGCTCTTATTTCTTCTTGCCAATCGACTGCTTGGGCTGCATCTGGATTTGCTATTTCTTCAAGGTCATTTACCATACATTGTTTTTTTTTGGGAGCTGTATGCTAGGTACGTTGATACTTTCCACCAGTATAATCCATCATTGCATCAGATCAGAGGTCGATGCTAATGCTGCTAAAGCATCAGCTAAAGAATTTTCATCGAGCGGGATTTTTGTTAAGGCTAAGGATTTTTAATCCTTTGCAATTTCTTGGACTACCTTCAAATATACGTTTATGCGTTCGTTTCTGGTGTCGTATTCTTCATTAACTTGGTTGGCAACAAGTTATAGTCGCAATACTCTTGGATATGTTGGATGCCTAATGCTCTTGCCAACTGCAGTTCAGCGATGACCGCTTCATATTCTGCTTTGTTATTTGAAGTTGGGAAAGATAAACGGAAAGACTGTTCCTAGATTTCATGATTTGGCGATTCGAGCAATATACCTATTCTTGATCCGTGTCGTGATGTTGATCCGTCAACATGTAATAACAACTTTTTTTACAGCAATTTTTGTCATAATGATATCTAGCAAAAGTTCTGTTAGAAAATCCGCTAACACTTGAGATTTTGCGTTTGTTTGTCCTTTGTATTCAATGTCGTACTCGCTTAGCTCTACTGCCCATTTAGTCATTCTGCCAGATTGGCTCGGACAAAGTAGAATTGTGCGGAGTGGTTGGTTAGAGACTACATCGATAGAATGAGACTAGAAATAAGGTCTAAGCTTCCTTACGAAAACAAAAATTGCCAATGCTACTTCTCTGCTGTCAATACCTTGTTTCTGCTCCATCCAATGCTTTGCTTATATAGAAAATCGGTTTTTGGTCCCCGCGATCTTCTTTAACTAATACTCCGCTTACTGCCAAATCGGAAACCGATATGTAGAGATACAAAATTTCTTCGTCTTCTAGTTTAGCTAGAACTAGTGGCGTTGAGAGGTATTCCTTGAGCTGTTTGAACGCATCTTTGCACTTGTCATCCCAATCAAAATGCTTTTTTCCTCAGAGCAATTGATAGGCTGGAAGACATTGTCCATAGATTTCGATATGAAATGACTTAGTGCGGTAATCTGTTAGTCAACCGTTGCACTTCTCTTGTATTCCGTGGTGATGGCAGGTTCATCATGGCGTCGATTTGTTTTGGATTAGTTTCAATTCCTCTCTTAGCTGTTTGTAGGTCTATTACCAAGTGATCGTTATGCGGTCTATCTAGCCTTTTTGTATCTTCTTCGGAAAAAGATATCAGAGGGATAGATTCATTTGTTCGCTCTCTTGGTTTCGGGTTGGGCGAGTATTCAGAGGAGGATGTCACATTTTTTTCTTGTTTCTTGATTGATCCAATCGAGTCACACCATACTAATTGCCCTCTCATAATCATGTTGACGGGTTTTAGTTTAGGTGGAGAATCCTTTTCTTTTGATTTTTCTTGTTCTTTCCTTTTGGACTCGTCCGAGGAGCGCTTGTCATTGGAGCTGTCATCCTCTTTTTTCCTCATCGTTGATTTTTTGTAATCGCTTATTTACCAAACGTTACTCTATTGCTCATTATTCAAGTCTGATCTCTGACGCTCGAGGCTGTCATCGGGAATTTCTCCTCTTTGGTATTTGGCGAGCATCATTCTCTGTAAAACCTGGCATTGCGATGTCGGGTGTCCGGGCTTTCTAATAAGTGAAATAGTTATTCTCGCCCATTTCCTCTTCCTCATAATATCATTTCTCAGACCTCCGAGGAGGCGCTGTTGTTTCGCGGGTATTGATATTGAAGTTGGTTATTCTTCTCCTCTTCTCATATCTCTGGTATTCTTTATCGTATTGCTGCCTCGGTTCGTAATTCCCGTCTTTTATTTCCATTTTCGAGGTTGGTGCTTTGTGAAGAGCGAATTTCTTTATTTAAGTTGCATGGTCCTCTTCCAAATCGGCGTAGCTCATTCCGGCTCATGGCGTCTTCCAGCGAGTTTGGGTGATGAAGAATTATGCTATCTCAAAAGCTTGAATTGTGCGGCAGTCCTTCTTTCAAGGCATGTATAGCTATGTTATTATGTACATTGACTTGGGAGGCTACTTCTCGGAACCAGCCAACATAAGCTCAAATTGACTCTTTCGGACCCTGTATTGTTCTATAGAGGTTCGAGCTCGATGTGCTCTTCTGGATAAGTATTGAATAATGCTTCTGGAAGCTGTGAGTGAGTTGTTGGTAGCTGTGTATTGAATTTGGCTCCAACTTCGAGAACCAACTCAAGGCGTTACCAGACAAGCTATCTACGAACAATTGGCAATTTCCCGTATTCCTTTCTTCGAGTGATAATCTTGCTCGTCCAAGGATGATGTTCATCTCTGTTAAAAAATGGCTCGGATCCATTTTTCCTTCGTACATTGGTAGTTTCAATTTTTCTGGATGTTGGACATTGACATTGGTTATCCGTTCCGATAATGGAGTGTTTTGATTTCTCATCAGAATTCAGTCGATTTTGGGTGCTGAGCTAGTTGCCCGGTGAACCCTTGAATTTATTTCTTGCAATGCCGCTTCCACTCTTCCATCTACATATGACTCATCACGAATTTCAGCGCTTCCTCCGTAAGATCTATGTTCGGCGAAGGTGTGCCTTAACAAGTTTCTTTGGTTGTGAGATGTTGTTCTCAGTTGGCCGCATTTCTCCGGCGAATCTGAAAACAGATGCCGTCTCACAGTAATGGTGTTACTTGGTTAAGGCGTTGTTCCGCTCTCGCCTGTCGTCCTTCTTGGCACTCTGCATAAGTTGTATTTAGGACATTAAGACGTTTGTTGAATCTCCGCTCCATTTCTTTTAGCAAGGTCGCAAATGCTTCTAGGGTGTCGTACGGTGCCGCTCGATGATTCGTCTCAATCGTCGGGAGTGAGGTATTTTCCGCCTAACCCATTATCGGTCGAATCGAACCTACTACCGGTGGCGTCGAACTTGTTGTTGGTGGAACACCTCCAGTTTCTGAGATATTCGTTTCTTGTCTATGCTCTGGTGGCGGGATTCCATCTCTCCGATCCAACTTATTGTCCTGCTCCATTCCGTCTTGTTTCGGGTTTTTGTTTATCCATTCAATCTGATCTTCTCAGCTTTCTTATCTGAAACTTTTTCGTGCATATAAAAGTATTCTTTTGGGTCCCCACAGACGGCGCCAACTGTTCTAATCGAAGTTAGCACAATAAGAATTTTATAATATTGTGAGTCGAATTCCTCGTTTATTGATATGTTTGTAAGATGATTACAACATAGATTATTATGAGTAATCCTTAAAATCGTCTGAAAATATGTGTAGCTCTGTTGTCTTCGCTCTGCTGCTGTAGCTCCGGGTTTTCTCAGTGTAAAAGATGGATTCTCTCTTAGAATGAACCCTTATTTATAGCTTTAAACCTTCATTCCTTCTTGATAAAATTTCAATCTTCTCCCTTATCAACTAAGGATCTTATACTCAGTTTTTAGGTAATTTCTTGTAAAATTTTGGAATATTTTTTTGGTCTTCTGGACTTTAACTTATCGAACCGAAAATACACTTACCTTTAAAATAGTCCAAACAAATTATAATAATGAATTTTTGGGACAAAACCCACCTCCAACAACCTCTAACTTGAAAACATACATTTACCTCCGATTCTACTAATCTTACTACCTCTCCCATATATGAATCGACATTCGAGAATTTTTTGTCATTTCAATTTTTTTAACATGATTAAATTTTTTGAAGTCAGCCCTTTGTCAATATTTTTTATTTCTTCAATAAAACATTTGTAATTAGATTTTTAAGTTAAAGACGTGCATAGTGGGTTTCACATATAGCTCATTAGGTGTGGTATATCCCACCAAGACAATTAAGTTTAAGGCCCAAAAAGTTTTGAACATCTTGTACTCGCACATGCTGCACGTGTGCTTCCTCGGAGGAAAAATATTTTGTAAGCAAATTATATATTTTTTCTGGGCTAAAATATCTTTTATTTATTTATTATTATTTCTGTTTTTTATTTTCAACGATGCGGCATATCCGCAAATATAAACCATCTTATGAACCGTTCGATGTGGTGCCATCTCATCAATCCTAGTAGAGTTTATACTGAACGGCTGAGATTGAAGTTCAGATGTTCTACTGCTAAAGCTGGTTCGAACCTTCTACTCTCTCCATCTCTTGTGGAAAGCTTCTGAAGCATAGTTCTCTTCGAAAGTCTCAAAAAGTTTAGCTTGTTCAGGAAGATGATACCTGTAAAAGATGATAAGAAAGAGGAACATATTGTTCAGGTTCTGAGCGATGACGACGACAGTGAAGTGGAAGAAGCCAAAGACGAAGGTGAGGAAGTTACCGGCGACGACGATGAAAATTTCGACGGTGATGAGATATTCGAAGAAGACGATGATGTGCAGGTTTTGCAGTCCTTAGGTGGGCCTCCTGTAGCCGATGATGAAGAGGATGAAGACGACGATGACGATGACGATGATGATGATGACGACGATGACGACGAAGAAGTGGTATAAAATTGATATTTCTATTTCAATATATGGATTTGATTTGAACATCATACTTGAGAGTAGATTATAGATCTAGGGTTTTCTGCCTCTCTTCAGGTCTAATTCCGCTCTTAAATTTCGTATTAGCTCAATTTTTGCCGATGAAGATTAGATCTGGTTTTAATACAGCAACTCTTAAAAGCATTGAATTGTCCTCGAAATTTTCATGTTGAAGTTCAGAGTAGTCTTTATCCTTTTCTCCCCAATCAGATTTAGGGTTCTAGTCTTTTTTTTTTTTTTTTTCTTCCCTGATCAAAGTCAAAACTAATAACTTTGTCCGTTCAAGTTGTTATTTTTGTGGCTGTCTGTTGGGAGCTTGTCCTTTTAAAGTCTATTTGTTCTGTTTCGTTACCTAGAAGATTAACACAAGTCTTCAAAGGATCCAACTGAGATGTAAACTATGTTTTTTTGTTTGTTTGTTGATACAAGTGTAATCCAACTGATAGAACATGTGTGGTTTGCTCATATAACATTCAAACTGTGCAGGAGGATCTCGGGACCGAGTACCTAGTGAGGCCTGTTGGTGAGGTTGAAGATGAAGATGAGGCAAGTGATTTCAAGCCTGAGGAGAATGGCGTGGATGAAGACTTCGATGAAGAGGATGAAGAAGGAAGTGTTGATGAGGACATCAGTATGAGTGCTAGCAAATCTGAGCCTCTGCCCAAGAGGAAAAGGGTTGCTAAAGACCACACTGCACAAGGAGATGTGACTGGTGATGACACTAGGCCTTCTAAACGGTAGTTCTAACTTCGAACTCACCTCAGTCCACGAAAGCAGTTGGAACTGGATCCGAATTTACAACATTTGGATCATTTGTCCAGTTTGATGTAGTTTTTAATTTAGTTGCAGCGTTACTTAGAACTTCTATGAATGGTTGACTTGTTTCTTTATGTTCCCTGATACAGCTTCAAACAAGTCAAGTGTTCAATGATTTTCTTTAGAAAGGAAGAATTTTAGTTTCTCGTTTTTTCTTCAATTTATACTTCTAAAAATGTTAATATAAGTAAAGATAATATGACCCTATGATTTCAAAACATGACTCAAAAAAACCTAAAGAATTACAGGCATTCCTAATCCTAACCTCTTACGTTAGCCGTTTTCCGGATTTCTCTTGTGGCATTATTTGACTGGTCCTGTTCTTCTCGTTCATCAGTCCCATCTTCTTCTTCTTCATCATCTTCATACAACACCATAACGACATTGCCATCATCATCTACTTCGTACTCTACATTATCACCATCTTCGACTTCATCTTCTTCATCAAACTCTTCCTCTTCATCATCAAATTCATCATCATTCATACCTGCCCGAACAGAGTGAAACTCGGGAGGTGGAGGGCAGTCTTCGGTGATGGCCTCATCACGTTTCATCACGAGATGCCTAATCACCCTCTCATCACTATCTAACAATCCCTTGAATTCGTTTAAGTATTTCGCCTCTATCTCAAAGTTCATCAGTATATAGTGCGCATTCTCTGCCTTCTGTATTTTGTATGCCAGTCTACGCATTCCCCAATCACTAAATCTCCAAACTGTCCCCTTCTTCTCCTTCAGGAATTCTGAATATTAACCAACTTAATTATCATACAAGTTTCACTACAGCAATAACTACATAAAGAGGTATAGGCTGGAATTGGGTTTCTATTCAGCAGTCTTGCATGAAATCTAGTGAGCAAACAAAAAAAGCAGAAGAAGGGAAAATGCTTCACCTTGTACTTTCTGATTGACACTTTCGACCTCCTCAGCATGTTTTTCATGAATCAAGTAAACCACCTCATAGTGCCTCACTGCACACGCGTAGGTTAATACATCGTTATGTGGAGTAATATTTCATAGATTTATCTCTCTGCGTGACTATGAAACTTGAAAAGTATCAAGGTTTGATCATAAGGCAAGTTCCCAACAATGTAAAAGAAAACACTATGCATATTTCCAAGTTCCTCTCCTAAGTTAGAATTTACATATCTTCTATCTTAAATTAAAATCATTTCTTCTTAAAATCAAGATTTTACCCAAGTCATCCTTTTTTCGAGGAACTAGACATCACGAATTTAGCCAGGAGCAAGAACAATTGCACTGCTACCTCATGAGGATAGGATTTTCGCCGGTGAAACATTCAGTTGTAAATTAAAAGTTATAAAGAAGGTGAACTTACTTCTTTCCTCATTCAAGTCACTCTGAAGCTGAAAGTCCAGAAACTCATACAGCTCCTCTGTGTAAATTGAGATGATAACAAACAATTTAACTTACAAACCAGATACTAATACCAACAAGCAGATAGTTGTCACATATATAATCACTTACTCTCTTCAGCATCAGCAAACTCGGGAAGTAAATCGCCTTCTTCGTCCATCTTCTTCTACAAATCCAATCCATAAAACTAACTTCAGCCTCAATAATGAAGCAGAAACGGAGGATACAAATAATTGTTACTTTCTTAAATCCTCCAAATATTATCTGACATCAAGTTCCATATATTCTTCTGAATCAGTCACTGAATAAGAAAATGAAACCTCATTGAGAAGAATGGATTCAGGAAAAGGACCAGTGGCTTCATCAGGTCTGGCGGAGAAGCTATGATTGTCATCTTTCTTGCTTTTCTTCTTCTTCTTCGCAGCGGCGACCAAAGGAATATATTTAGATCCTCTGCGGCCGAGACTAGAATTGAGACTTACAGGTGAAGGATTGATAAACGAACCTCGACCGTCAATTCTGAGCCTGAGAGACACCAGAGACGAAGACGCGTGCAGGAGTGACTCCATTGGAAAAAGGTCACGGTGCAGAAGAATTACCAAGGGAGGGTGTTAGCCGAAGAGCAGAAATCTTTTTGGGTTTTGGTTTTGGATAAGAAAACTTCTATAATTTCAATTTGGCCCCTATAATTTCTATAATTTCAAATCGATCCCGGCTATCTTCAATTTCTCAACTCGCCGGATCTAGTTTTAACAAAGACCATTATTTTTGTAATTATATAGCGGAACACAAAGGTAATGGATATCTTGTAATTTTAGTTTCTATCTATGATAAAATAAAAACTTATTATATGGAGACAAATTCGTTCGACATAGGGGAGTCACCGACTAGTTCTCCCGGTGGTAAGTCCATTAAAAATAGTCGCATTTGTATATCGAGTCTTATCACTTATATTATATAAGAATTTGACTAATATGCCGGTTATTTATGATTTAATGTTGACAAAAAAAATTAATTTTTTTGCTTTCATTTTTTTTGTCCATGGAACCAATTAATAGGGTCAACCTCTTGTATCTTAGAGTAATTTTCATTCAATGAATTATTTAACTAGTCGAGTCTGTTATTCCCTATCGGAATTCTGACATCGAGCATCAACATTACTCCCTTCGTTTCAAATTGTAGAATGTTTAAGGTTTTTAATTTTATTTCAATGTATAAGATGTTTTGCACATTTCTATGTAAAATTTAATGAATTTGATAGTTTTTGACCTTTAATATTCTGCAATATAATTTATGATTGGTTAGATTATTTTAAAATAAAATATAAAATTATTTCTAAAAAATAATAAATGAATTTCTTAATATTTGTGTTTTTTCTAGAATATCTTATAATTTGAAACGGAATTATCTTTTATTCACAACGTTACGTTCGTACATTCATGTGTACTCGTTGATCATGATCATAATTATAGTAGGGAGTAGTAGCATGATCATAACAAGTAACATGATATTTGTTGTTGGGTTTATTTATTATTTAATCTTTTGGTAATCATCAGCAGTAAAGAAAAAGCAGTAGAGAAGAGAGTACAATAATAGTGATAAAATCTAGGGGCGTGAAGGAAGTTGTTGGCCGTTAAGAAAGGAACGGAAAAGCACGAGAGCTTCTTCAGGTTTATTGAGAGGAACCAAGTGTCCAGCTCCTCTTACCGTTACCAGCGTTAATCCTCCTTCGTACTCCGTTATCCTCCCACCCACCTTCGCAATTAATTTTTTTTAATAGAAATGGACATTTCGATCACAAGATATTAGTAACTATTAAGTTCATGATAAACCGTAATTAACCTGATGATTGTGGAACCAAGAACGCCACTCGGATTTGACCGAAAGCCCTAAAGCTTCAACACAATACCGACTTCCGATCACCGGCACCCTCCCGTCCGCATCCCCACTGTTATATATATATAAATTAATGAGATAACTAGCTGGATATACATAAACATATCAGAAATTATTTAATAATTCCATTAATTTTTTTTTTGGTTTTCTCCATTACTTTTTAAGCTTTCCTAAAAAAAAATTAAAAATCAGAATATCGGTGAAGTCTGTGTCGTCTGACTAATTCCAGACTACGAAAAACAGCACCTATTAATTTATACAATTGTTTTCATCAGTAGTTTATTTACTTAACAGCTAATTAATTATGCAAATAATTTTGCAATTTATACATAACTAGATGTATATCCAAAAGCGACATACGTACGAGTTTGGTGTTGTAATAACTACTTATCATAGTTCTTCGGTAGATTACTTCGTGAATCTCGTGTTATATATCTATGGTTACATATATACTTAGGAGCTTTTTAAATTTTATTTTAATATTTTGTTTCTAAAACTACCATTTTCAGATTGTTCAATAAATATCAACAAATATGTTATTATGGTCTGTGAGAATATATATACTCTACCTGGCATCCAAAATGTGTTAGAACTATTGCAAAACTATTTTTCATGAAAGAAAATTTCTCTTTTTTATTGAATGAAAAGAAAAAATAAGTTGGGAAAAGTTTTGAGTACCTATAAACCCTTATCTTGAGGCCAGCTTTGAGGAGCTTACTGTACGTAGGCAACATTGAGGAGACTGTAAAATGGTATGTTTGCAATATCGCATCACTGTGATTATCACAATTAAAAAACATATGAATTAATTGCAGATTTTAGCATCACATATACATAGAATATTCAAACTTATTTTATATAAAAGTACTTACTTGCAAACTTGCCATCTTGCAACATTTTTTGTTGTGGCATGAAGAGACGAACGAACATCGAGCCTATTAAAATATTGTTCAGCGTAATTAGAATAACAAGGATCATATCCTTCAAACCATCTTACTCTCTTGAACCAGTCTTTGATCGCCGGAGGCTTATTATTAGCTCCGGAACCTAAGAAGGAAGCTCCTCCTGATGAGCTAGTAGTAGCTAAGCACTTTGGAGCATATATGTTATAGATATCGATCTCTTTGTATTTAGCAAATAATGTGCTCATGGCGACGTTGCAGGGCTCTGACCAATTAGAAGACTTGAAGTCGCAGTTGCGTTTTGCGGAGTCATAGAGATTGTCAGAGATCACTGCGTGGCTCCATGCGTATTCTAGGATTCCTTTGTTATCGTATTCATCGTCCGTCAATGGATTTCCCACCTATTATTACAATTATTAATAGATTTATTCTAATTACAAGGAAAACAACACTATTATTTAATTTGTTTTAAAATGTCTTTTTCATAAAATTTAATTATATATATATAAACAGTAAAAAAAATTTGCATTTTTTTGTTTATAATTATTATTTATATATTAAGATAAAAATATTTCAATTCTAATATGGGTGAGAAACATGTCAAAATCATCATATATATATATATATGGATAATACGCACGCAACTAGAAAAATCATTTATACGAGTCATTTAGGTTCTAATATCAAAAATCATGTACTTCCTACTAAAAACTAATATAGTAATAAGCGAAAATGCTCATAATTTCTAATTTAGATGTGGGGGTATTTTTATAAAGGTTGATTTTGAAAAAGAAGACGCATTAATTGGATCAACGTTACACTTTGATCATGCACGTAATCAATATTATAACATGTATACCATGAAGCCTTTGAGATTGATGAAGGAATCCTTTGGTTTAACTTGGTTCCGATCATATATAAGCTCCGCTAGCTGGGGTGCGTAGTGACCTGTAAAGTGTAAACCCATACCTTTATAAATAAATTAAAGTGTTTCATTGGTTTCCCATGCTTCATTTTTGTACTTGTTTAGTCATATAACTTTTTTTGTTTAATTCATTGCTGATACTGTAGATCTATATGTTACCAATTTTTTAGAATGAAAAACCGAAAATTCTCTTATATAGCGTAATTAATTAAGCTCACCGGCGTAGCTTTCACCAGCTATGAAGAAATCACGTGATTTGTATTGAGGATACCTTGCAAACCAAGCAACCATGAAGTTGTATGCATCTTCCGCTGTTACCAAACTTCTCAATTTAACTTTTATAATTTCCTTTAATTTTTTTTTTTATGAGTTTATTTAATCAAACATCTGAAATAAATTGTAATAAAGTTGACCACCTTGGCACTTTTCTTGTCCGACTTTTAACTTACCAACGAAAGCGTCGTTGAGGTTGTCTAAATCAGAAGATGCGTTCGTGTACGAAAATCCTACTCCAACTGGTGATTCTAAAAATAACATATTTGCTTCTGCAATTTTTTTAAAGCAAAAATAGTCGTTAATTTAAGTTCTAAGCTAGCGTAATATTTATCGGTTTGCTAAATCGTGCACACACGAAGTTTATTAAAAAATTTGTAAAAAAACTAGATAAACCAAAAGCAAGAAAGAAAAAACCTTGGACCCAAGAGTATTGGTTGAAACTAAGGCTTGTCCCATTCTCAACAACACGGAAAGGTCCTAATTCAGATGCTGCTCCATATCCAATAGATGAGCATCCAGGACCTGCGTCACATATATGGTCATAAACATAATTATTATGTTGTAATAAATTAGAATAATTAATATCTAATAAAGTGATTAATTACCTCCATTGAGCCAGAGAACTAGAGGTCTTGTTGAAGGAGATTCAGACAAAGCTTCAAAGAACCAGAAGAAGAGTGATCGTGTATTTTCTTGATTGACATTAACATAACCTGAGAACTGAGAGACCTTTGGATTCAATGGTTGTTCTGGAAGATTCACTACTTTGTCTGAATTTTGTGCTTCAATGCTATGATCTTGGTGACGTAATGATACCAATAATAATGAGATGATTAGCAGACAATTTAATTTTCTCATCGGAGTAGTCAAATTCATCTCAGCTTATTTTGGTCTTTGGTTTTTTGCGTTTGTCCTACGTGGTGTAGTGAATAATGAGTTATTGATAGGATGTTTGATTATATAAAGTAGAGTATGTGGCCATACATGTTAAGGATAAGTTTTTTCAATTCTTATTTTATTTTTAGTGTCAAAATCGTAACGGATGAAAGCTGAATGTGCACTTCTGACTTGTGAACAATTCGTTTCATAATTCAAATGTAGTTTTGGTTCTAATAGAAATTTCTATATCCATTTTTGTATTTATGCAACAATTTCATCGATAAAATTTTATCTATAATTCAAATTCTCATACTCCAAAATCTATCACACTAACTCTAGTGAAAAAACTTTGTAGATGTAAACATTTAATATTTAACAGAAATCATACCTCTTCTTTCATTTTCTTTCTTTCTAGTAGTTTGATCAAAAACTAAATTAATAATTGCCAAGTTCAATCATAATTTAAACATTACAAAAATTAATATTGAATGTATAAATGCCAAGGCTAAACTCTCATTCTGAAATCAGTGGTCTAGAAGGATTGAGATGAGACATGACAAGTGTTTGACTCCACTAAAACTATTATGTGATTTGCCACAAACTCACTAACTAGGAAGCAAAGTCAATAATGAGATTCCACATTTACAACTCCATAGTAGGCTTAGTCTCTTGTTCATAATTCATATGATGGGGACAATTTTAGTGTTGCTTGTGTAATAGAATATATCCAGAATTATCTATCTTGAAATAATTCATCAGTGTTAAGAAACTTAAGATCTTGTGATATATGACATATTAATTAGGTAATAAGACCATTTCCAACCATATGAACCCATATGGGGTTTTTAATATTATTTAATTGTAAATAATGAGGTTTGTGAAAGTTAAGAACTCTTGGATTGAAATTTTAAATTTTTAGGTTCCAATGGTAAGGTTCTTAAAAAAAAAATTACTCAGCATTCAAGAACATGTAATCTGTGAACAAAATAATTTTCATCGACCAAAGGGTCGATGGTTTTGGTCGATGAAAACAAGAAGGAAGAAGATGAATTGGTGGGTTTATTGTACCGATCTGTATCTCGTTAATACGGGTCGATAAAATTGATGCGAGTAAAACAACTAACAATCACTAATATATCGACCAATATATCGATATATTAGGTCGATAAAATCAACCCGTAAGTAACAAATACCATTCGGAAGTTTATCGACCTGCATGTCGATATATTACCCCCGTAAGAAGTCGATAAAACCAAGAGAAAGCTATCGACTCAGACTTTTATCTCTGTCTCAAATTCAACTCCATCTCCATAGCTCTCTCTCTTTAATCTCAAGATTAAACTTCAAATTTCTCTGGGTTTTTCTTGTGAAATTGAGCAAGCTCTCTCCAATCCTACTTGTCTCTACAACAAATCTAAAGTAAATCACTCTTTCTCTCCAATTTCTCCATGGTAGGTCACAGTTCAAAATTTGAAAAATGAAACTCGATTTTGGATGATTTGTTGTAAGATTGACCATGTATTGTGATGAATGATGTTAGAATAGCATGATTGGATTCAAGGTTGTGTGTTTCTTGTTGGCTATTCAACAGGTTTAGAAAGCCAGAGGTCTGACTGTAAGGATTCATGGAATTCATATGTGGGTGTTTAAAGGAGAAGAAAATTGAAGACTGTATGTGAAACTTATTGGTTACAGACACAGCAAGCTTAAGGTTTGTTTCATATATAAGCTAAGGTTAAAGGCACATCATTTTTGGTGGTTAAGCACATTCAATATTAACTCAACTCTCAACTCCTTACCTAACTAATAAATTCATAATAATAAATGTGATGTAATCAACATCTAATCAACATTTACAAGCATTTATCACAACTCAAATACAGGGAGATGAAATGGGTCGATGAACAAGATTACAGAGATTGAATGGATTAACCATCGATCAAAAGCCCTATGAAAAGGGTCGATATTTCTTATATACTTTGTATCCACCAACTGGTCGATGAAATGGGTCGACATAATTGTATTTATGCTTTGTATCGACCAACTGATCCATGAAATCGGTCGATAGAACACATATATCGATCCTCTCGTCGATGAAATCGTTTTGTTTTGTTTCACTGATCAAATAAATGAGTGACATGTCGGCATATTCAATGAATTAGTGACATGTTAGGGTCTCTTACAGTTTCTTAAATCTCCAATTTAAGAAACGATTATTAAAATAAAAATCTATTTTTATTTAAATTAAATCAATTAATTGTTAAGAAACAAACCCATAAAAAACAGTGTTGGAGATGCTCAAAGAGTCATAGAGTAAGTAATAAATGGGCCCAAGATTGGCTTCTGTTAGCACCTGATGACTTCAATAGGCTGTTATTGGGCCAACAACTATAATTACTCATAAGTCCTAAATATCTTTTTTGCTTATATAATGTACCTTTTTTGGGTTACACAAAGCCTTTTTTCTAATGGACAGCTGCAAAGAAACGTGATGAGTCAATCCAAAATGTGATGAATTTTTTTTCGCCTAGACATTCTGAATTAGCCAAAGAATTACCTTAAACAAAGTGTTTTTGATGCTAAACGCAAAATTTAAATAGCAGATTTGACTATAAATATATTATTTTTGATTTAATTGTGTATGTAGTAATTTGGCAAATATGAATAGTTTGTGTATTGATATACAGACAAAATAAAGTTTTTGGCACATAATGAAAAATCCAAAAATTCATGATAAAAAATGAAAAATGAATAAGTAGAGGGGAAGTGAAAAAAAATATAAGGGGAAAACACTGGGTTAAATCTAGCAAATTATCATTAAAAACTTTCCAATATTACAGAATCATTTGTTTATGAGTTATTGCAGATAATATCATTCAATACCATTTTTTTTTTAGTTTCCTCATTTTAACATGTACAATATTTACTTTTAAAATGTATAAAAAAACAAATTGTGATGTTATGGAACCAAAACAAAAAAAAAAAAGTAGTGGGCATAAAACGAAAGATTTCTGAAACATAGTACAAAGAGAAGGGACAGAAGAGGAAGGGAGGGATTGATATGGGCACAAAATAGACGAAACAAAAATCATTACTATTATTCTTACTCCTCATAATTGTAGGGGACCCCTGTTGAGATATTAAGACCTTGTCCTAGTTTTTGAAATATTTATTTTTTGAAATAAACTCTAGTATTTATTTTTTGAAATAAACATTTTATTTTAAAATAATATTTTATCACAAATTTAGAATAATTCATACTAAAATAATAAATAATAAATTTCGAAACATTAATAAAATATTATTGAAATAGTGATTTTTTAAATATCATCAAACTTATTGTGACTAAAATTCTTTTAAGCATGAATTCTAATAACTAAAATAGGCTACAAAGAATTTTATAATCTGAAGTAAACTTTTTGACAATTTAAAAAACAAATTGTTATAGATTCTCTAAACATCTGTCTCGGTACCTGAAGATGTAAAACTGATTAGTTAATTACGGAATGCAGGTCAAGGGATTCTTTTTTGGCGTTATAATAATGTTAATATCATTTAAACGACTATTTGTTGCATTAATTTGACCATTTTATGTCTTAGGAGACTGTGATTCTCCCGCACGCCCACAAAGTTTCTATTCCCCACAAATCTCAGATTTTTCATTACTATAATATACTCCCTCTATTTTTTTATAATTCATATTTTAAGTTTTTTACACATATTAAAAAATTATTAATTATTTTATTTTTTCTAAACAAAATATAGTTTATCACAAATTTCAAAATAGTTTAACTCATCACAAATTAATCTGCAAAATTTAAAGAGTCAAAAATACTAAAAGTATAATAAATTTTGCATAGAAATTTTAAAACATCAACTAAAAATAAACAAATTTTTTTTCTAAAACATCAACTAATAAAAAAGAGAGATAGCATATTTGAACTAACCCTTTAGCAAAGGATTTGATCTTCATTTTAGGGAAAACTTAAAAGCTATTAAATAAGAATTAATCCTCCCTATGAACTTTTTATATTAGAGAAAGAAACTTCTTAACACGTTCTATATATTTGATTTTATGAAAATTATAAACTTAAAGAAAAAAAACTATAATTACCTCAATTTCTGAAAATTATAGATATATAAAAATGATGATATGATTTTATTTTGAAATTTGAACTTTAATGTTTTTCCCTAGAATTGAGGAATTCCGTTTACCAAGATTCTCTTAATTTGCTCAAATTCAGTCTCTTTACCAATTAGTGAATAATTATGTTTAGCTAGGAAGCCTAGTCCAGCTAGATTACATTAACAACAAATAATTTAAAACAGCATTGCTGTCAACGAAATATGAGTTTGTTTATGAATAAAATACATTTGCCCTGAGAAATTATAATAAGAAAAAAAATATGTAATCAATTGACGAAAAAGAATAAGTAAAAACTTGACACACACAGTACAGAGAGTTTTTTTATTTGACCGGTTGACTTTGGTTTGCTAACTCAGGAAAAGGACCACGTTTGGGCAGAACGGTCAGGTGTTCGGGCAGAGTGCTCCTTGAATATCGCATTGATGACGTCAACAAGTTTACATATAAAAGCTTGTTTCGGGCAATGACAACGTCACTATCCCTCGCAAAGGTCTATTTGGGCCCCGGCCCACGAAGGTTTTTATTCATCTTCTTTTTTTGTTTTTTTTTAATTTTAATTATTCTTTATCATTTTCTTCACCTTATAATATCTCTCCTTCACTTGATACCTTCTTTGTCATCATCTCTCTCTCTCTCTATCTCTCTCTCTCTCAAATGGAAGAGAGAGAACAGCTCCTATGGATGAAGAAAGCGAGGCAAAGACAATATCAAGGTGATTATGCATGTCATGTGTGTGTAAATTCATATATGTAATGGGGCGACCTAGGGTTTTTTCACTTCCAAGTCATGCTTATTCATCATTGATATTGTGACGTACAAACCATATAAATGATATATCTATTTATATACTTGGGATACACATATTTCACAAGTTTCGATTTAAGGCGATAGATGTTCTTAGATATCGTCATACGTTTTATTTTTGGTCTAAAGATATCGTCATACGTTTATTTGCAGATATATGTATCACAAGTCTTTTACTATATAGTCTTCGGCTATATAATACACATATAGCAAAATGTGTGTATACATGTATATATAATTTGGACTTTATGTGCAAATTTAGACTTGACTACTTTTGAAGTTATATAATACAAATCCACAAAACAATATCGAGAGATTGGAATCTAATGTATATAGTATATGATACGCATAATTTTTAAAGAGTAATAATTGTTTATTATTTGCTTTGGTATATGCAGGCAATAACAAAACTATAACCCTCCTGATGCGGATGGACTATACGATCATTTGTACTCACACGTTGAGCTTCTCTTCGGAACTCGAAATTTATTGAAAATTGGTGCTATCCTCTCTGAGCTTTTAATTTTTTTTTTTTTAATTTATGTTTTATTTACATGATGTATTGAATTTTATTTTTTCTTGACCTTGTAAGACCTTTTCTTGACCTTGTAAGACCCCATATCTTTTTTTCTATTTTCATATTTTATTTTTTTAGGGATTTTATACTATTTCTTTTTGGTATAGAATCAATTTGTGTTTTTACCTCTAATTCGTCCGAGTCATTTTTTCCTATCTTGTCTATCCCTCTTGAGCTAATGTTTTCATGTTTTGTTCAAACATTGATGTATGGTTGATATAAATTCCAAATGTTAAATAAACAACGTAATGTTTTTCTTTTGTTTAAGGAGTTATATGTATTATTGTAAGAAAATATAAGGACTCGCTATCAAAGGGACTGGCAAAAGGCAATCAAAAAGGAAATGGGCAAAAAGAATTATGCCTTTACTCTCTATCTTTTAAGGCTTTGGACAGGAATTTACTTTTGTTTTATGTGTTGAGTTTGTTTGGTTCTGACTGACCCCAAAGGCCAAAGCCGAACTTGAGAACTCTCTTATTAAATATTCCTTCAGAATCATTTATTGCCTCTTTTTCACACTCGTGACTATTTCTCACTTTCTGTACTTCTATTTTTTTACCATTCCTCAACTTCGTATTTTGCTGCATCTTTGTAAACAATTGGTTCTCGTTGTATGAAGATATGACTAAGTTTCTAAACATCACACACAGCTTATATTTAAGGAATCATCGGTTAAACTAGTTATTAGATTATGCTATTATTTTGTATACTTATGCATGCAATTGGATCGGTAATCATTTGTCGATATAACATATAAATAAATAACGTCATATTTCATTTGTTATTAAAAATGTTAACAGCAGAATTAGTCCATAGTTTTTTTTTTTGGTCGTCAGAATTAGTCCATAGTTGATAGTTGGTAAATTACACATGTTTATTAATTTGATTTTAAAGTCAAACCGAGAGAAAGGGGTATGTTTTACTGAGAAGTGAGATGAAAAGAAAAGCTGAACCAAACCTTTTGTGCTGTATACGAGAATAAATGTTGCTTATTTGTTTTTTATTTATCTTTTCGCCATTCCTCATAAATACATATCATGTGATGACTTATGATCAGTCTCATAAATCATAATTGTTCATTTATCCATGTTAGGCATCTCCAACCACAACACACTTTTAGTGTTAAAACTACACTATATTTAATATAGTTTTGACACTAAAATTTTTTTCATCTCCAACCACACATTAAAACTAATATTTTATTATTATTATTATTTTTGTTATGTAATAGTTTTTTCTAAACACTTGTTATTTATAATTAACTAATTAATATAAAATTATAATATGTTAACTAAAATAGTTTTAAAATGGAACTATGATTTTTAGTTTTGCTTGGTTTTAATTTTGTAAATTTAGTAATTATTTATGTATATATTTTGTTTAAAGCAATTAAATACAGTATAAGATAACACTACAAATATATGCATTTTAAATAATTAATTAGTTGCTAAAGAAAAAAATCAATTAACTTAAATCATATAAACGTAGCTAAAATACGTTTCGTTTATGACAAACATAATTGGTTACGTTTCCCTCGACATGTATATCCAAATAATATAAAATGAACATAAATGCGTAAATATAATAATATTTTATTTTTACAGTTTACTATAATAGCAACACCAAATATGGTGCAATATTGTAGCAAAAGGTGAATTATATTATTATTGTGTGAAATTTAGTGATGGGTTGGAGAAGAAAAACACTGAACTTGACACTAAAATAATGTTTTAGTATTGGATTGGAGATGATTTTAGAAGTGACAAAAAAAAATACAGTTGATTTGTCCATGTTAGCTTTAATTTCAAATCAACGACTCTGTATATCGAGTACACATACGTATTGATTTACAGGCGATTTGAGATAATTTCAAGTCCAGAATTTTTTTTTTTTTTTTTTTGGTT
>OVAX01000684.1:0-68340 GCA_900406405.1 Lepidium africanum
AATAGAGATGCTAAAACAGTTTTATTTTTGTTTTGGAACTAAGGAATTTTAAGTATGTTTTTTCTAGTTGAACCTTTAAGGAGATTATATAAACAAGTTATATTTTGTCTTATAGATGACTCATTACCAATGGATGGAGAATATAAGACGCATGGAAAAGAAATTGCTAATGAGACACTTGTTCAAAAACATGGAAACAGTAAAAATGGTGAAGAAAATACACAAAAGGAAGAAGATAACACATTTGAGGTAAAAATTATACAATGATTGTATTGATTTATTTTATAGGTGTGACAACTAGGATGATCATATATAAAAGAGCTTCGGAGTTAGTATTTTAAGTTCTTATTTTTTAATTTTATAAGGTCCTTGTAAATATCTTATAAGTTTTAGAAGCAACCTTATAAGCAAATCAAAAGAAAAAATTAATGAAAATGAGGAAGATGAACACCAGTATCATTAGTCAACTAAAGAAAAAAGTTATTCTACTTAACGGTTTACATGATTCTTAAATTACTTTCCTTTAGGTTTGTTTGTGCAAGTTGATTTTCTAAAATTTATAAGGACTCTTATAAATATTTTAAAGGTTTTATAAGAAACCTTATAAAAGGTTATAAATAAACCAAAAAAGTATATAATTCATGGACAACTCAAAATTTTATGTATTTATTAAACGATGGATCTAATTTATGAAGAGATGGTTTACGATATATAAAGTTATTACTTTTTCTGGATTCGATTTGATTTATATTCTCGTACTCGTTACAGTGATTTGGAATCTGGATTCGCCATCAAAACTATAGCCGGTGATTCTTCTTATCTAAGGTGCGATTTTTTTGAATATCATCTCCAATTTTGTTTTATGTAACTTAACGCAAAACTATATTTCTCTCTGGTAATCGAAATCTATTGTAGGTTAATTTATCCAAATCTAAGACTGAATCAACCAAGACATCATCTCCAATTAGTCTTAGATTTATTATTATTCATTGAGGTATGTGATTTAGGGTTAAATATGAAATTAATTCCATCAGAGTATCATTTTCTCTAATTTTAGGTCCCCAAAAGATCTCTTGAAAAAGCTTGATTCACATTGTTGATGATTCTCATGGTTTTGGTTAGAATGTCTCTTGTTTGTACAAATGTTTTTTAGCTATAATCTTAGAAATCGTATAATGATGTTGTTGTCTTTTGGATTATGACCTGCTATTGTCTTTTGCATTTTGAAGTGATGCTTTTTAGTGGTATCTATAAGTAATAATCTATAAAAATTAATAAGGTATTTATAAAAATTAATAAGGATGGAAAGAGAAGGAAGAGTGTGCAGAAGGATGAATGCTAGTTCACAACTCATGAATCTACCTGAGAGTGTACTGGAAATCATAGTAGGCAATGTTGGAGAAGAAGGATTTGAGAAGTTAGGGCCAATTATTGCATCATGTAGACAAGGAAGGAAAATAGGCCAGCGTAAATCAATATTGAGGTTCGCATTAATGCAAAAAGTTGAAGAAGATCCAGAGCTGATAAATATAGGTTCACTGTACATAGTGTTTTTTAATAGGTGTGTGAAAGTAATGAACCCAAGGGCACGTTATCTTGAAGGTTTAAGGTTATTTGCTAGAGAAGGATACATTGAAGAAGCTTGTTCGCTAATGATGGAAGACGATAAACCGGAGATGAACTTTGCACTTGGGATGTTCCAAATTCTTGCATGAGAGTATGAAGACGGTATGGAAACTGTGATGGATTTCTTAGCAGATAGTGGGAGTCTATTGGTGGCAAAAAGAATTGCAGGGAAGGTATTTGAAACAATCCGAGAGATAGGGGTTGAGAAAGTACAAAATTATGGAAAACATGGAGGTTTCCTGATGTGCCAAAGTGTTTAAATGATGAATCCTTCTATGGGATGGGTGATCGGTGCATAGATTGCTTCATATGGTGGCGTTCAATTCACTTACTCGTAATGTTCTGAAGGTGAAGGGTGGAAAGGTAGTCTATTGGAGACAAATATTTGAAAATTTACTATGGTTGGATTGTTTTCTGCAGACTGTTTATATTATTTTCAGTGGGTCTATTTGGATGCAGGTGAACAGTATCAGAACAATGTTGCAATGACGGATGAATGATCACAATAGAGATGCTAAAACAGTTTTATTTTTGTTTTGGAACTAAGGAATTTTAAGTATGTTTTAACTAGTTAAATCTTTATTAAGATTATATAAACAAGATATATTTTGTCTTATAGATGGCTCATTACCAATGGATAGAGAATATAAGACACATGGAAAAGGAAATTGGTAATGAGACACTTGTTCAAAAACATGGAAACAGTGAAAATGGTGAAGAAAATACACTAAAGGCAGAAGATAACACATTTGAGGTAAAAATTATACTTTGATTGTATTGATTTTATTTTATAGGTGTGAAAACTAGGATGATTATATATATAATAGGGCTTTAGAGTTAGTATTTTAAGTTCTTATTTTTTAATTTTATAAGGTCCTTATAAATATCTTATTAGTTTTAGAAGCAACCCAATAAACAAATGAAAAGAAAACATTAATGAAAATGGGGAAGATGAACAGCAGTACCATTAGTCAACTAAAGAAAAAAAATATTCTACTTAACGGTTTACATGATTCTTAAATTACTTTCCTTTAGGTTTGTTTGTGCAAGTTGATTTTCTAAAATTTGTAAGGACTCTTATAAATATTTAAAAGGTTTTATAAGAAACCTTATAAAAGGTTTTATAAGAAACCTTATAAAAGGTTTTATAAGAAACCTTATAAAAGGTTATAAAATTCTTATAAATATTTATAAGCTTTATAAGCAACCTTAGAAACAAATCAAAACGAAAAACTAACTAAAATGGGGAAGATGAACTCAAGTTTCTTTAGTCAACTAAAGAAACTATTCTACTTAACGATTTTCATAAGTCTTAAATTGTTGTCGTTTTGGGTTTGTTTGTGAAAGTTGATTTTTAAAATTTATAAGGACTCTTATAAATATTTTAAAAGATTTATAAGAAACCTTATAAAAGGTTATAAACAACCCAGAAAGTATATTCATAAGATGGGATACTAAGAGATTTATAAGATGGTTTATAAAGACATTTATAAGATGGAATATTTAAAGATTAATAAGATGGTTTATAAAATAACTTTCTAATTTTACTTATGTAGATATTAAAAGATTTATAAGATGATTCATAGAGTAGTATATAAACAATTGTTCTTAAAGATTTATAAGTATAATTTATAAGATGGTTTATAAAGTATATCTCATAAAAGGTAAAAAGTAAAAAATTTCTGACACACGCTAAATATCTCAATATTTTACATTAACTGACACACGGTAAAAGGAAAAAAATGACACACAGAAACTAAAACACTGAAAAAAGTTTTATTTTTGTTATATTCTTATTTTCCTTTTTCTTTCTTCATCTTCTTACTCTATTTCTTGCATAATCAGAAACGAAAGGTTTTTTCAAATTTGGCGAAACTTGGCTCTTCTTCAATCAATGATTTTAAAGTGATTAGGTCCGTGATTTCGTTTTTTATTGTTTACAACTTGTCTTTTTTTGTTTTCTTTTCAATAACTGTATTTGCTACTTCTTCATCTTCTCCATTTTTAGGGATTTCTCTTTATTATCTTTTCAATTTTCTGCAAACAATGATTGATTCGGACTAGTATTCAGAGGAATCAGACTATAGGACTTACTTTTTCATAGAATTTTTCTGAATTTTGTATTGATTTATATTCTCTTACTCGTAACAATGATTTAGGTTCGAGATTGAGATTTGGGGTCGCCATCAAACCTATACATGGCGATTGTTCTTCTATAAGGTGCTTTTTTTTTGAATCTCATCTTGAAATTTCTATTTTATTACTGCATGCAACTTCCATATCTCTCTAGTATTCAAAGGAATTGGGTCTGTGCTTTAACAATTGCGTATTGAAATACCGTGAATCAATTCAACTTGTGTGTGATCGATTTATATTATTGAAGGTTATTTTAAAAATTTATAAGGGTTTTATAAAAATATTTCTTAGGCAATCATTGATTAGTTTGACCATTGATGATAAGTAAACACTAATCTGGAAAATGGATTTATGTGATTGAACTTGTTTTTGTTTTTGTTTAGATATGGCAGGAACTGAGAGAATACTTCTGCCATAATCACAACTGAGACTAAACCAACAATATTTGACCATATCAACAAGCATTACTTAGAAAAGGTAGTGAAGTTTGTTAAAAATCAACTTAGTAGGAGGAGCTTTGAGAAATTGAAGAATTCTTTTTTGGGACCAATCATTGAAGTCTTAAGCACCAAGAATGTGAAGTTCTCAGGAAAACTGGTACATTATCTTTTGGTTAAAAGGGTTAAAGTTGATAACAATGATGAGTTATGGTTTTGTTTCAGAGATTAACCTATGGTTCTCCGAAAGTGAGTTTAGTTTTATTATTGGATTGCCTTTACATGGTACCGAGACAAGTAATAACGAAGGAAATGCTAGGTGGATTGGGAATAAAATTAGATTAAAAGATCTGCAAGATATGTTAGAAAAAGATGCTCAGCTCACTCAGTCTGAGAAAATTCTGTTAGGTGCTTTGATTATAGTTGAAGGAGTGTTGCTATCACAAAATCCAACTACATTTATTCCAAAAACAAATTTGGAGAGAGCTCTAGATTTTGATACTTTATGCAGTTATCCATGGGAAAGATTGGTTATAGATATTTGCTAGAAAGTGTTCAGAAGCTTAAAGAAGATGAGTTGAGTAAACAACAATATGGGTTGTCGGGATTTGCATTAGCAATACAGTTGTGGGGCTTAAGTTCTGTGAAAGAATTGGGAAAGAAATTCGGAGAAAGAGATGAAAATCAAGAAGGCCTAATATGTATGCAATGGATTTCAACGAAAACTCCAACACTTGAACATATATCATGGTTTGAAAAAAAAGAAAAGGTAATTACTAAACCTGTTTTATAAGATTTATAAAGGAATTTATAAAAAAGTTTTAAGAAAGAATATAAATTATATTTTCTTTTCACAGTTTCAGGTAACTCCTATAATTGGAGATCCAATGCAAATTGATGAGCAGATGGCACCAGTAATCAAGCTAATGCAGAAAGGTGTTAAGCTTCAACAGAAGGATTGGATACAAGGTTGGATGAAAAATGGAAGAGATGATAATGAAAATCAAATGATTTCATCCAAAAAGATAGATCAAATTCTCAAGATATCAAAGAAAATAATGGAGAGAATAGAAAGAGTTGAGAATCATTTGGGAAAGAGATATGAAGGAGAAAATCAAGAAAAAGAACAGGCACATTTTCAAGTACACTGATTTATCATTTTATAGGCTTTTACAAAAAAACTTATATATCCATATATATAATGATTAACTTAATTATTTTTAAATATGTGCTTAGGCTGAAGATGGAGATCAAGAAAAAAAAACATAATTCTGAAGATGAAATGATTTCATACAAAAAGATGAATCTTATTTTCAAGATAACAAAGCAAGTAAACGTGAGGTTAGCTAGGGTAGAGAACCGTTTAGGAATAAGAGTTGAAGAACAAGATAATATGGTAAGAATATAATGGGTAAATGAAATATGTTGATATGCTTTTAAATAAACTTTACTTTGATCTTATCTTTAAAAATGTTTGTTTAGGCTAAAGAAACACAACAACCAGAAAGAAGAGAAGAGGAGCATCCAAACTCTCATGTATTATGTTTTTATCAATTTATAAGGTTTTATAAGCGAGTTTATAAATACAAATTTAAATAGGAAAAGTATAGATTTTTGATGAAACAATTTCTAAAATGTTAAACATTTCTATTAGGCTGAAGAAAGAGAAGAAGAAGATCAGCAACACTTTCAGGTATATGAATTTATCGATTTTATAAGGTTTTATAAGCTGCTTTATAAAATCTATAAAATAGTGGAAAGTTTAAAAATTGATGATAACAAAGTATAACTTTTCTAATTAAATAGTTCAATACTTAAATTTTATTTTAGAGTCTTATAGTGTTAGTTGTATTAGGCAATGGAAGAAGACAACGAAGCAGCTGAGCAAAAGAGATTGGAGGAAGAAGCTGAGCAAATGGAGGAAGAAGCTGAGTAAAAAACATTGGAGGAAGAAGCTGAGCAAAAGAGATTCGAGGAAGAAGCTGAGAAAAAGAGATTGGAGGAAGCAGCTGAGCAAAAGAGATTGGAGGAAGCAGCTGAGCAAAAGAGATTGGAGGAAGCAGCTGAGTAAAAAACATTGGAGGAAGAAGCTGAGCAAAAGAGATTGGAGGTAAATAGATCGAAAAATAGTTGGTATATGATTTAACAATGATTCTTATACAATATAACATGAAAGTATGGTTTCAAACATATTATAAGCTGAAATTGAAAGTTACTTAAGGAATTTTGATTCAAAATTGAAGGTTCTTATGATGGTTGCGAAATAGATGACTTATTGAGCACAATGCAAGATGTAAGAAAAATTTTTTAATAGAGTAATACATGAACAATCTATGTTTTACTTTATTATTATGACCAAATGTTATATTACAGGTTCTTTGGCCCAATAATAAATGGGAACAACTTGGGACTACGAAATTGCACGAAAATGATAACATTACTAAGTACTACAAGAGAGCATTATTGGTGGTTCACCTAGACAAGGTGACAAATAAAGCGTATGAAATACCAGCTGAAACAATTTAAGGTAATTCATATTATTTTGTTATTTTTTGTCAAAATTCTTCTCTCATTTTAAGACTCAAATACTTTTTGAGTATGTAATCAATGAAATTAAAAACCATGTTATATGCAGGAAAAATATAAAGCTTATGAGAAAACAGAAAAAAGTTGAGCTTATTTGGAAGAAATACGAAGAGGCAGCGAACAGTCTTTTCTAGTTTTTTCTTTTTTTCGTTTATAAGATACTTATGTGGAAGATTAAGAGATTTATAAGATGGTTTATAAAGTCTTATAAAGACATATGTTTAATACTTAACAAGCCTCTTAAAATAATTAACTAATTTTACTTATGTGGATGTTCAAAGATTAAAAAGATGATTCATAGAGTCTAATATAAACTAACAAAATTTGTTCTTAAAAAATTTATAAGATGATTTATAAAGACATGAAAATTGTGATTGTAAATTTCTCATTAGATTAAAACTTAGGAAATATATGAGATTTATAAGCCTACTCATAAATTTATAAGATGACTTATAAAAATTATCATTGTTACAATGCCTTCATAAAGTCTTTCTTAAAGATTTATAAGTCTACTTATAAAATTTGATAACAATCTCAAAACTTAAAAAGACATGAGATTTATAAGCATACTTATAAATTTATAAGATGACATATAAAAAAGTATTTGGTACAATGCCTCATAAAGTCTTTCTTAAAGATTTATAAGTCTACTTATAAAATCCGATAACAATCTCAAAACTAAGGAAAAACAAGAGATTTATAAGCCTACTTGTAAATTTATAAGATGACTTATAAAAATTATTTGTTACAATGCGTTATAAAGTTTTTCTTAAAGATTTATAAGTCTACTTATAAAATCTGATAACAATCTCAAAACTTAGGAAAGACACCTACAAACAGAAGAAAAGAAAACTAGATAGGAGTTACACAACTTGATTTGTTATGTCCAACCTAACCACACCTTCCACATTTGTAAGATCTTGACTTCCCAAACTCCCAAGTAGAATGAATTCTTCTTTTCTTGGGTCTGCCACTAGGAATGCAAGTAGATGGTGGAAGACAAACAAATGAATTAATTTCTGGTGGAATATCCCAAGAAACAATATCACCAACAGGATGAATAGTCTCTGAATAGGCAAGTGTCCACCTGGGAAAAAAATCAGAAAACTTAAAAATGCATATTTACAAATACTTCAAAAAACACAAACATAGACAAGAATAAAATAAATCAATTATTAACACTACAAACCTTTCAGTAGAGTAAAGATCATCCACGTAATTATTTTCATTGAGATTAACATGTTTGCAAGCAGCAATAACATGTGAATATGGGAATTTATTTATGGTGAAAGCATGACACGTACAATGCCTTAAACCCAAAATCACAACATGTATCATCATATTTCCTTTAACCTCAAAGTCCAATGGACTGATTGGAGAGACTTCAAAAAAACGGGATGATTCGTTATAACATTGCACCATCTTCATTCCAACATTGACGGTGACAAGATGTAGATGACAAGAACTCTTCTGATGACGCTCATAAAACCATTTAGTCATAATTGACCTGACTGTGTCAAAGAGGCATGTAATGGGATACTCGCAAAACTCTTTCAACATTGAATTCAAAGATTCAGCAAGATTGGAGGTCATAATGTTAAACCTATTAGCAGGTGCATAAGCACGTGACCATTTTCTAATATCAGCTTGAATTAAATACTCAACAAGTTTTGGATCAACTTCTAAAATATCTTTAAGAAGATGATCAAACTCTTGAGTCGTATAAGCTCTAGATGCTACATTAACCACTGTAAGAAGTACGTATCTTCTGAACCGTGTCTCTACGTTCTCTTGCAAATGGAAAGTACAAAACCCATGATGAGCTAACAGATAGTTTTTAGACAAAGCATTTGCAATGGAAGGTTCACGGTCATACACAAAAACCAAATCACTAGCATCAGGAATGAATGACAGTAAACATCCCAAAAACCAATCCCAAGATGAATCATTTTCTGAATCCACAACAACAAATGCAATTGGATAGAGCTGGAAATTACCGTCTTGGACTGAAGCACCACGCAAAGTTCCTTTGAACTTTGACTTTAGAAAGGACCCATCAATAGAAAGAACTTTCCTCATCAATCTGAATCCTCTAATGGATGCACAAAATGCCAAAAATGCATATTTGAATTTCATATCACGATCAACTTCAATGAAACTAATTGACCCATGATTATTCAATTTTAGCATATGAAACCATTTAGGTAAAACTTCATAGCTATCTGAAGGTGAACCCCAAGCAAAATTTAGCTGCATATTCTGAAGCTCTCCAAGCCTTCAAATATGTAACAGTAATACCATGATAAGACCTAAACTTTTCTATCAATTGCTTAGGTTTCAATGGAACCTTTCCTCCTTCAAAGTGATTTCTAACCATATGACCTAACATTTTTGCACTAGCTTGACGATGATTAGCATTTCTCTTCACCCACATATGTTCGAATAACAAAAGAACCAGACCCATCAACATTGGTAGCCCGCAACATCTATAAACAATTAGTATCTTGGCAATGGATGACATACCGCTGCAAGTCTGATTTTTGTGTTCGAAACTCGAAGCCGTTCTTGATAGAATATATCTTCAAAGCTCTTTTCAGTACTGTCTTGTCTCTAAGTATCATTCCAATATATAGAGAGTCAATCACGTTAACAAAGGAAGATGAATAATCTAATACATCACCGTTAGAAGTTGAAACTCTAGATATAGAATTTTGTCCACTAGTATTAGTAAATGAGGTAGATGTTGATGGATTGTTGATATTTGAAGTTGATGCCACTTACATTACAAACTTATTAAGTCATATAAATATAAGTTACAGAAATGATAATACCTCTGGAACATCACTATCTATCGTCACAGAAGTAACTGGAATAATGGAAATAAGAACAATATGTCTCTATCAAATTGATAAAACGGAGTGTAAATTAGTAAACAAATAAGTACAAGAATAGAGAAAAAATTCGAAATAGCTCTGACAATGGTTCTAAATAATCATATTCTAACTATAAGTTCATAATATAACTTAACACACATAATTCAAATAAGAAATACCTCAGAAACTGTCACGCATAATTAAATAGCTATGCCACATTCCAAAAACTTATTAATAAAAGTTTTGACTTGTCTATCATTCCTTATGAAAAGTGGAGGAAGCTCTTTTGGTGAAAAAATTGATTAGGAGGAAGACAATAACTAAATTTGACACTAGTTGAAACAGAATCCAGTCCAAAATCTTCTGAAATGACAAATACTAAATCGCAGAAACTTATATCTTCATGAACAACAGAAAGAGAAGCTCCTTTGACATTGTTAAATTCAAACTCCCAATGAGTGGAGTTTGTGAATTTCCACAACCCAGACACACAGTAAATCTCAATCATTATAACCTGGGTAAAAATTTAAAATTTATCAACAAACAAGGATACGAAAGAATATAAATTTCCATATATGAAAGACAAATCAGAGATTATTGAAAACCAATAAGAAATCTGAGAAAGAAAGAAAAAGGATGTCGAAATAGACTAAGATAGCTTATAAATACGTTTTAGGTAGTTTTTTATAAGACAATTTGTAAAACTTTTTTAAAGGATGTCTTGTACAACGTTTTAGGTTTGTAAAGGAAATATTTTAAACATTTATAAGATAGCTTATAAAAACGTTTTAGGTAGTTTTTTATAAGACAACTTATAAAACTTTTTAAAAATATAACATGAATATTAGGATGGTTAGAAAGAGAAAGCCCAAAAAATTTATAAGCTTTATAAGCAAACATATAAAAACGTATGAAACACAAAGAACACGAAGAAATCACGAAGAACACGAAGAAACGAAGAGCACGAAAAATTAATTTCTCTGAATCGAGATTTAGAAACAAATGAATCTAGATCGAAATCAAGTAATAGATTGTGCAAATCACAGATCGAGTAATCAAATAGCTAAAATCGCGATCCAAAACATATAAATCGCAGATCTGAAATTGAAACTAACTAACCTCAGAATCTCAAATCCGAAAACAAAAATTGCAGAGATAATCCAGATTTGTTTCGATTTTGATGATAATCCAGATTTGTTTTGATTTTGATGATAATCTAGATTTCCGTTTGCAGAGATAATCCAGATTTGTTTTGATTTTGATGATAACTGTAAACGCAAATGGTTGAATTTGGAAAGTAAATGGAATCAAAGAATTAAAATCAATGAAGAAGAAGCTCAGTAACAAATCAACGAAGAAGAAGAAAGTGAAAGAAGGGCAAAAATGGAATTAAAAAAATAGTAGGGGCATATTTTGAAAAAAAATTCGCATGGGCATTTTTGTGAAGGAGTACACTGAAAAGGGCAATATTCAAAATTTCTCATTTAAAAATCATTTTTTCTGCCGAGGTTCTCTCAGTCTGGTGGTTAGGATGATCCAACTAATGACTTGGCACCAGAGTTCGATTCCTACTCGCTGCATTATGGTAGTTTTAAAAAAAGATTTTAGGGTTGGAATTTCGGTTATGGATCGGGTCTTGTCGATCCAATGTTGACAAAAAAATCAACTTTTCTAAAAAAACTATTTTATATACATATTACTACCATTATATTTTAAATAGTATTTTTAGTTATCATTATAGACACACTTCTTCGTACTTTAATTATTTTCATACTTTAATTATTTTCATACTTTAATTATTTTATAATTTCAAAATATAAATACTTCTTTAATAATATTAAGTGTTTATTAAAACATCTTTATTATAATAAAACCGTAGCAATAAGATTCTCCCGTATCTTTGTAGTAATATAATAGTGATTCTTGAATCCCTTGATTTGTTTTGATTGGTCGATTTATTTTAACTAATTAATTTGTCTCTTTTTTTAGCTAAGATTTTTTTAATAAACTAACTATTTGTTTTAATTACAATTGATTCGGTTTAAATAAAAACATACAATTAAAAAAAGAAACATAAACTAATTAAGATTTGATTTTTATTGGTTTAGAAATAAATCTTTAACCAATTAAGATTGATTTTTATTAGTTAAAAAGGAATCTCTAACCAATTAATATTTGAGTTTTGTTTATTAAAAAAAAATAATTAACCAATTAAGATATGATTTTTGTTGGTTTAAAAGGAAATCTTTAACCAAATTTAAAGAGTAATTTTGAAAAATGTCCTTTTTGATATACCCTTTCTCAAAAATAATCCTGCATACCTATTTCTCTCTCTCAATTTCCAAAATGAATGGTACTTTTTGAGAAAGGTCATGTCAAAAAAGACATTTTTCAAATTTCCATATTTCTAAATCAAAATAATCTCAAATACTCGATTAAAATCCATAAAAACTTTAAAAATCCTTGGAGAACAAAAATTAAGAATTATTATTTAAAATTTTACTTTTTCAAAAAAATTTTAAGTATAAATGTAGCAAAAATATCCATTATCAAATTTTTAAAATACATGTAGCAAAATTTTAATAATAAAATACATTTGTTTTAGATTTTTTTTTCAGAATTTTTGAAGTAATATGAAATTTTTTTTATTTTTGGGGAAAAAGTAAATTTTTTTAATAATAATTTTAATTTTTGTTATTCAGTTATTTTGAATTAATTGTTGATTTATATTAAAAATTTTGAAATTATTTTGATTATCTAAAGTTTATCTGTTTTTAAATTATTTTAGTGATTAATTTAAAGTATAATATTTTAGAAATTATTTTTGGAATTTATGAATTTTGGTTTCAAATTTTTGAAATTTTAAAATATTTTCTGAATTTTCTAAAATTTAAATTAAAATAATTATTTTTTTAACAAAAGTTTGTTAGCTAGCACACAAAAATGCTACTATGGGGGTTTAAAATGGAAGTGGTTACCATTTTTATGGGATATTCTCTATAATAATGAGAAAAATCAATACGGGTTTCAAACCCGCCAAGAAGGCTTGACGCTGATCTAAGTAGGCATTATGTGAGGAGTTTGAATACCACCAGCTCCAGTTGAAGCATTTAGGTTATAAATCAGATATTATTGATATAAATTCAATAAGTAACATTGAAAAAAAAACACAAATGAGTGCGGATATAGTAGCTTAATTGAATACGGGTCTAAGAACATAAATAAATATGGGTCTAAAAACGTAAATGATACGAGTCAAAAAATTAATATACGAAAATTGTAATACATAAAAATTTAAAAATTTAAATCAGCATAGATAAAAAAATTATTATGTGGACAACACCCTCATCATTGCAAATTGATTTTTGGTATATCAAATATATAAAAGATTTATAAAATTATATATACAAATCAAACTATAAAAAAAACATATATAAATATTATATATATATATATATATATAAATAACTACAAATATATATTAGACATATTCGGTACATAGCCCGGGTGATGATTTAGTTGACAAATAATAGTAGAAAAATATAAAGAGATTCCAATGCAATTTAAAGTTATAAAATTAAATTTCCGGTCTTATCACCGAACCAATCGGTTTTCCAATTTATCATATTACCCCACCTAAAACACCTAACTTCACCTCGATCTCATCGAAGCTCCTCTCTCTTACATTACATACCACTCCACATCAACCATTAGTGTTCGCATCGATCTCTCTGTCTTCTTCTCTCAGGCTTTAACGGGTATCTTTTTTCTTTTTCTCTCTCTCTCTCTCTCTCTCTCTCTCTCTCTCTCTCTCTCTCTCTCTCTTTCTCTCTCTTTGTCTCTCTTTTTTTTTNCTCTCTCTCTCTCTCTCTTGTTCTCCATTTGTGTCTCTGTTTTTTTTCTGAGTTTCCAACGGAAGAATGCAGTTGTGTCTCCATTTACATCTCTCTGTCGATAGAGTTTTTTCTCTGATGTTTGGCTAGAAAATAATTTAAACTTGTACGATTTCTTGGTTGTGTCTGGTTCGTGTAAGTGTTATCTGAATTGATTATATTATTTATTCTGTTTAACTATATCCTCCTATGTGAAATGCGGACTTTGGTTGTGTATTGTACTCAAATCATTAGTAAAATGCAGATGTGATTTTGGGCTTGTTTTCATTCTGTAGAATGAGATTTGTCTGATGTTGTACTGGATACATCGGGACTAGGGTTCGTTTTCTCTAATTGTTATGAAGTCAGACAGTGAATTTATGTGTGTGTGTTTTGTTTTGGTTACGTCCAGTTCGTGTTTTTTGCAATTGCATTGGCCTTAGGTTGATCTGTTAAACACTAATCTCATATGTCCAAAATGTAACTTGTATTGTGTATTGAGTTGAAACCAAACATTACAAAGAAAGCTCATTTACAGTGTTTAGACAGTTCCTGAATTTTCTGTTCTTAACTTGCTGTTTTTATTATTACCGATACTTCTCTTTTTTGTTCTTTTCTTCATTTTTTGCATAGAAAGATTGTGAAAATGGCGGCAACAGCAGCTTCAAGCTTGCAAATTGCTACAAGAAGGCCAAGCATTTCTTCCTCTTGCAAAGTTCTTAAAGCAGGGACTTACATTGTTGGTGTCAATCCTAGAAATGCTTCATGGGATAAACTTACCTGCACTCGCCATTTATCCAACCTTGGATGTTTGAGGAACCACAGTACTGTTCCAACCTCTAAAAGACTCATTTCATTTTCCACAAAGGCGATGTCTGAATCCAGTGAAAATAAGGCATCTTTTGGGCTTCCAATTGATTTGAGAGGTTGGCATACCATCCTTTGTTGTCGTCTAATCGTTCTGTTTCTATCACTAGTAGTAGGTTACTAAGCTGCTACTAGAAGCATTGTGACAGAAGAATTAGGTTATCTGAACGAAGCAATGGTAAATGGTACAGGTAAAAGAGCTTTCATTGCTGGTATAGCTGATGACAATGGATATGGCTGGGCCATAGCAAAATCTCTTGCTGCTGCTGGAGCTGAAATATTGGTCGGGACATGGGTTCCTGTAAGTGATTATCTTAATCCTTTGGTACACTTAATGGCTTTCGTTTTTCAGATACTTTTAGTCTCCTCTGTTGCTAATTATACTAATCTTTGAGTGGTCTTCTAGGCACTTAATATTTTTGAGACAAGCCTGAGGCGTGGAAAATTCGACCAGTCACGAGTGTAAGGACTTACAAATTAATGTCTGGTTCCTTTGTTGGAACATATATATTTCATATAACGGGACATTAATTTTTTATCCATATATGTTTAGGTTGCCTGACGGGTCATTGATGGAAATTAAGAAGGTTTATCCTTTGGATGCTGTGTTTGACAATCCTGAAGATGTGCCTGAAGATGTAAGGAGATTGAGTACAGTATATAGTATTCTCATCGTGTGGAACTTTTCATTTCCGAATTATATCTTACATTCCCAACTGTATAATACATTCTCAGGTGAAAACAAATAAGCGATATGCAGGATCATCAAACTGGACCGTCCAGGTATACACAATCGTTCCTTGATTTTAAACTCTAAATCATGCCCGCAATGTTTTTATTCGTTTCAGTCCAGAATAAATACGTATGATCACATATGATGAAAAGTTTGTATTTCTTCTTAAAGGTTGTGGGCTTATTACCTGAACTGACTTTTTTTGCTTAAACAGGAAGCTGCCGAATGTGTGAAAAACGATTTTGGAAGCATCGACATACTTGTCCATTCCCTCGCAAATGGGCCAGAGGTAGAAAATTATATGTTCTTATCCATTACTAACTACATTCAACTGTATTGTGTACAACTTTTGCCTAAATGTTGTACTTGTGGTTTAGGTTAGCAAACCTCTTCTGGAGACATCAAGGAAAGGCTATCTCGCTGCTATTTCTGCTTCGAGTTACTCCTTTGTCTCTTTGCTCAGGCATTTTCTGCCAATTATGAACCCAGGCATGTTACAATATCGAAAGTCTCTTATTGTTCATAGTTATATGTTTTCTAATTTGTTTCTCTGTGACGATTCAGGAGGTGCTTCAATATCTCTTACTTATATTGCCTCTGAAAGAATCATTCCTGGGTAAGGGTTATACTAAGCTTCTGGCTTCATCATATGCATATCATGGATTCAAACTAATGCACGCACACAACATAGTGGCTATGTATTCTCGTGTATACACAGATTTATTTGGCACAGAATTACTAGCTTTCCCTCATTCTGAGCAGGTACGGTGGAGGTATGAGTTCTGCCAAAGCAGCACTAGAGAGTGATACACGGGTAAGTTTTCAAGTGTGGTTAAATTGTGTTCATAAACGAAAAAATAACTATATTAAATGTCTCTTAGTCTAACTGCGTGTTCAACAACATAGGTGCTTGCATATGAAGCTGGAAGGAAACAAAACATTAGGGTCAACACAATCTCTGCTGGTACCTCATCTTTCATTCTTAACACGTGTAGTCGTGCAAAATGAGGCTTTCTGATTATAAAAATGTACTACTGTTTCGGTTGCAGGTCCTTTGGGAAGCCGAGCAGCAAAAGCAATTGGGTTCATAGACACCATGATCGAATATTCTTACAATAATGGACCTATTCAGAAAACACTAACCGCAGGTTCTTTTCCTTCAAACTATCATCTCTCTGTGCATTTATAACTTGTTTTCCCTTGTAGTCTTACGGTGTATATATGGGATGATGATGCAGATGAAGTTGGGAATGCAGCAGCCTTCTTGGCATCGCCATTGGCCTCTGCCATTACTGGTGCAACCATCTATGTGGACAATGGCTTGAATGCAATGGGCGTTGCACTGGACAGCCCGGTGTTCAAAGACCTAAATAACAAGAATTAGGTTCTTGATCCACGACTGAAAATTCCAATTCATGATCTTGTTTGTCCTTTTGAGTAGTACGTTCGAAATATCGGCTTGTCTTTTCTTCCCTGAAGAGAATATATTATGGTTCTAGGTTTGTTATTTAGCAACTACATGTAGTAACTATTAAGACTTATTTTTCCTCTTATGACTAAAACTTTTTCAAGTGAAACTATTACGTTTCTAGTATGAGATTACCACTAATATTTGACCATTACTTAGACGAATTTATAACTTCTTACTTCGGAGGTGTTTGTTAATTGTCAGTGTACCATATACTCGAATAGATTTTATATCTTGATCATGAATTATGCTTGTTTTTTGGCATTAATATTCTAATTTGTTACAAAACAAACTATAACCAAAGAGATATTATATCTCTCCAATCTCACACCTATACAAGATTCGTAAACGAAACTGACTTCCAAAAAAAACAAACCAATAATTACTTCCCGCTATACTCACGACATAACTTTGGATTTTTGGATGGGTAATTTACTAATATGGTAATTTATTAATATGGTGTGTGAAATATATCTAATTATTAATATGATGTGTGTTATTTGATAATTATTGAAATAGTGTTCAAAAGTTTTAAAATATAAGTTTACCCTTCCTTTCTTTGAAAAAAAATATAATAACAAAAATACTATTAATGAAAACTGCTACATCAGCATATCACGTGTTTTAAAGTCTACCAAAGTAAACAACTTGAAGCATGATAGACTTTAAATGATATAGTAGACTAGTAACCTATGCGTGGTAGAGTTTAAAAGATAGTTTGATAGACTTCTGAGGTGAGATTTAATGCTGAAATATATACTTTGGTAGGCGTAACATATATGTGTGGTAGATTTTGAAGTCTTTCATGGTAAAGTTTGGTATGTTTCACAAGCTGGCTTGGTAGAATTTGGAGTACTGACATATGAGAGAAAATTTTAGTGTGGTAGACTTTACTTAACCGTGGGTTCACTTGAATGTTCTTCATAGTAGACATTGGTAGAGTTTACAAACCCTGCATGGTAGACCTTAGAGTATCTATTTAGGTATAAAAGTTGTAGTTTAGTTGACTGTCGTTTGTCGTGTAGTAGACTTTAAAATCTTCGTGGTAGACTTGACAAGCTACCTTGGTAGAGTTTCGTGTAGTCAATTTGTATGTGAAATGTCTCGCATTTTAGATTATCGTTTCCCGTGTAGTAGAATCCGACGACCTTCATGGTAGACTTAAGTAATAAACAAACCCTACATGATAGATTTAAAAGTATCGATTAGAGGATGAAATTTCTCAGCTTAGTAGACTGTCTGTTGATGTGTGGTGGACTTAGAAGTCTTTTACAGTAGAATTAGAAAAAGTTAACAAACCCAACATGGTAGACTTAAAAGTATCGATTTGTGGATGAAATTTCTAAGCGTAGTAGACTATTAGTTGAAGTGTGGTAGACGTAGAAGACCTTCACATTTGACTTAGGAAAAGTTAACAAACCCAGCATGGTGGACCTAAAAGTATCGATTTGACAAAAAAATTTCTAAGCTTAGTAGACTATGAGTTGAAGTGTGTGATGCTGCGTTTTATGGTGGTGGCAAACATGCAATTAATTCAACAAATACACAATAAACTATGTGGTTGCATGTACTTGAGGTTCGAATCCCACAAGGAGTTTAAGGATGCAAGCTCAATGTTAATCTAGAGTTATCAAAGATGAGAATGATTCAGATTAAACTAAAGCAAGAAACAAACAAAAACAAGGAACAAGCAAACGCACCTAATCATAGCCATACCAACAAGCAAATTCAAGTAAGATCAAGGGAAAGCAATGCAAACAAAATTAAACTAGCAAATGACAATATTAGAAAAGCGAACGGTCTAGGCAATGACAATCAATCTAGGGACATGAAAAATGAATGAAATGATTCAACAAGAAATCATTAAGCACCACCTACGACATGGAACACAACAAACATAGCAAGACTAGCCCACTCTTATGGCACTAATCACTATTCTAGAGAAATGACCCAACTAAACTCTCATTTGTTAGATCAAGTCCCTAAAATGCCTTAAGAACAAGTCCACTATGACCATTCAATCCCATAAAATCATCTCTCGAAGGCTATGGAGAGAGAACCCTAAAATAGGCTTTCGAGAATTTCATCGAACACCTCTCGGGCGATAATTTTCCTAGCAACATAACTCAAGTGATCAAGATGAATTAAGCATTAAACACACCTAGATAGGAGGCAAAATCCTAAGCATCAATCAATTATCACCAAGCCCTAGATCTAGCCACAACCTAAACTCACTAATCATGATGACATCAAAAATAAATAAGGAAGAAAAGCAATGCATAAAGAAAAAGACAAGAGACATAAACAAGAGATTCTAAATTAGATTAAGAAATGACCAAAAAAGATGGATCATCCAAAAGGATCCCAATGTTTCTTCTCAAATCTCATTCAAAGTGTCCTTAAGAAAAAAGAGAGAAAAACTTAGATGAATCTAAAAACTTAGGAAAATTAAAAGCTTAATGTGTTTGTGTGTCTATCCATGTATTTATACCCCTTGGGATTAGGGTTTTGAAACAACTTAAATTGAACCAAAGTAAACCGCGATAAACCGGTCTAAACCGAAAATTAAATCCAAAATGCCAAGTGGTTCACGTGGTCTTGGTTCATGCGGGTCGAGAGGCTGGTCGAAAGCAAGAGTAGTTCGTGTGTTTGCGGGTTACATCGCGGTCGAGGCTGGTTCATCCGTGGTCGAGACATGGGTCGAGAGAGGATTGATCGCGGGGGAGACATTCGGTCGAGGCTGGTACATCCGCGGTTGAGACATCCGGTCGAGAGCAAACATCTTGCGGTCGATGCTTACGTCTGTAAGGCTTCTGCTCCATCCGCAAGGTAAGGGTCGAACGTCCCGTCGGGACGTGTAGGTCAAGACCTTCTTCCGCTATCGAGGTGAGAATCCTATGGTCGAGGCCTTGGCTTCCCGCAGTTGAGGCCTTCTTCCCGCAGGTGGTCTTCTCGGACGTAATGGGTCGCGGCCGGCCTTGAAAAACCTCCTAGAGCCGCAGCCTTGAGTGGATGGTCGCGGCCGGCTTCTTCTTTCCTTTGATTCCTTTGCCTAATTTGAAGCTTCCAACCAGAGCCTTCTCCTCCTTAAGTGCCAATCCAAACATCATGCATCCAACTCCATCCTTTAAGCTCCAATCTCCATAGTGTCAAGCTTCCAATCACCTAAAAAGACCGAAAAACAAGAAAATAAGCAAATGCAAAGCCTAAGGACTCTAATGCATGAAAATGACCCTAAGTAAACCTAAAATGACATGATATGCAACTAAATGACTAAAATTGATGCTAAAATGCAATGAAAACTATGCTAAATATGACATAATCAACTCCCTCGGACTTGCTTTTTGCTTGTCCTCAAGCAAACAAAGAAAAAAATCCGAAGAAGAGGTTGGGACCGGGAACTCAAAGCCATAAACTAACATGGTTCAATGCTAAGCTCACTATCCAAGATGGTAATTCTAGGGTGCAATAGATGCCAAGTTTACTCAAAAATCTAGCCATACTCATCAAAGCTCAACCTAAATTCTACTTTAACCTACACTATGCATTCAAATCAACTAAACTTTTTCAATTAAGCTCAAAACCGTGAATCACACAATTCAAAACAATGTGAACTTGTTTGGCTAGGGTAAAGGTCAAGAGATTAAAATGATCTCTTCATCCATAAGGTTCAATGCTCAACATAAAAGGATCACTCAAGAAACAAAACTAGGTTTAGGATAATGCTAAAGGTCTAAGCCAATCTACACATACAAGACTTCTACCCAACCTATGCAAAAATCGACTAAAATCCCGAGAGCAACGCTAATCCCCATTGATCCTAAAATCTACCTTTCTCTCACAAGGATAACTCACTATTTTCCCCAACTTTCTTAGATCAACTTCTCTTTTCTTTGCTTCATTTCATTATAAGGAGAAGGGTTTATAATCTTGGACATCTAGCGGGTTTGGACTTCTTAAACTTATGGCTCAACTTCCTTTTACTAGACTCTTTTAACAATCACTTTAACAACCAAAACCCTTCACTAGACTCTTTTAACAATCACTTTAACACCCTTTCTCTCCTAATCCTTCTTTGAACACCACTTCTTAATTGATCACTTTATCAACCTTTTTCCCATAAATACTTTTAACGTTCAACACACATAAAAACTCTCACCCCAAAATAAGGTTCCCACCTAGTCTTATTTGGTCCAAAAATCGTGAACTAAAACTACATGACAGACCACACTTGTCGGCTCTAATCTAACACTTTATTCCAAGCTCGTTTCCAAAAATAGGCCTAACACACACGAAACATGATGGCTTGAAAGAAATCTAGGCTTTCATAAAATGAACTAGCTATTTGAGTAACAAAGAGTGGCAAAATGTTGTTATCGATTTGATCAATGTTAATCTAGAGTGATCAAAGATGAGAATGATTCAATTTAATCTAAAGCAAGAAACAAACAAAAACAAGGAATAAGCAAATGAATCTAATCCTGACCATACCAACAAGCAAATTCAAACAAGATCAAGGGAAATCAATGTAAACAAAATTAAACTAGCAAATGACAATATGAGAAAAGTGAACGATCTAGGCAATGACAATCAATCTAGGGACATGGAAAATAAATGAAATGATGCAAAAAGAAATCCATCTAGCACCACCTAAGGCATGGAACACAACAAACATAGCAAGACTAGCCCACTCTTATGACAATAATCATTATTCTAGACAAATGACCCAACTAAACTCTCATTTGTTAGATCAAGTCCCAAAAATGCCTTAAGAACAAGTCCACTATGACCATTCAATCCCATAACATAATCTCTCGAAGGCTATAGAGAAAGAACCCTAAAATAGGCTTTCGGGAATTTCATCGAATACCTCTCGAGCGATAATTTTCCTAGCAACATAACTCAAGTGATCAAGATGAATTAAGCATTAAACACAGCTAGATAGGAAGATCTAAAAATCCTAAGCATCAATCAATCATCACCAAGCCCTAGATTAAGAAATGACCAAAAAGATGTTTCTTCTCAAATCTCCTTCAAAGTGTTCTTAAGAAAAATGAGAGAAAAACTTAGATGAATCTAAAACCTTAGGAAAATTAAAATCTTAATGTGTTTGTGTGTCCATCCATGTATTTATACCATTTGAGATTAGGGTTTTGAAACAACTTAAATTGAACAAAAATAAACCGGGACAAACCGGTCTTAGCCAAAAATTAAATCCAAGATGCTAAGTGGTTCACGTGGTCTTGGGTCATGCGGGTCGAGAGGCTGGTCGAGAGCAAGAGCAATTCGTTTGTCCGAAGTCGAGCATGGCTCGAGAGAGAATGGATCGCGGTCTAGACATCCGGTCGAGGCTGGTACATCAGCGGTCGAGATATCCGGTCGAGAACAAAGGTCCCGCGGCCGAGGCCTCCTATCCGTCCGGTCGATGCTTACGTCCGTAAGGCTTTTGCTCCATCCGCAAGCTAAGGATCGGACGTCCCGCCGGGACGTGTAGGTCGAGGATTTCTCCCGCGGTGGATGCGAGCATCATGCAGTCGAGGCTTTCTCCCGCAGTTGAGGCAAGCATCCTGCGGTCGAGGCCTTCTCATGTGGTCGAGGTGAGTATCCTGCGGTTGAGGCCTTGGCTTCCCGTGGTCGAGGCTTGCTTCCCACGAGTGGCTTTCTTGGGCGTGTTGGGTCGCAGACGGCCTTGAAAAACCTCCTTGAGCTGGGCCTTGAGTAGCTCGCTGCGGCCAACTTCTTCTTTCCTTTGATTCCTCTGCCTAATTTGAAGCTTCCAACCCGAGCTTTCTCTTCCTTAAGTGCCAATCCAACCTCCATAAGTGCAATTCCATCCTTTAAGCTCCAATCTCCATAGTATCAGGCTTCCAAATGAGCTAAAAAGAACAAAACACAAGAAAATATGCAAATGCAAAGTCTAAAGACTCTAATGCATGAAAACGACCCCAAGTGAACCTAAAATGACATGATATGAACCTAAATGACTAAAAATGATGCTTAAATGCAATGAAAACTAGGCTAAATATGACACACATCAACTCCCCCAACTTGCCTTTTGCTTGTCCTCAAGCAAACAAATACAAAAATCCGAAGAAGTGGTTGAGACTGGGAACTCAAAGCCATAGACTAATATGATTCAATGCTAAGCTCACTATCCAAGATAGTAATTCTAGGGTGCAACAGATGCCAAATTTACTCCAAAATCTAGCCATACTCATCAAAGCTCAAACTAAATTCAACTTTAACCTACACTTTGCATTTAAATCAACTAAACCTTTTAATATTCAATTAAGCTCAAAACCATGAATCACACAATGCAAACAATGTGAATTTGTTTGGCTAGGGTAAAGGTCAAGAGATTAAAATGATCTCTTCATCCATAGGGTTCAATGCTCAACATAAAAGGATCAGTCAAGAAATGAAACGAGCTTTAAGATAATGCTAAAGGTCTAAGCCAATCTACACATACAAGAGTAGACTCTCATCTATCCAACCTATGCAAAAATCGACTAAAATCCCTAGGAGAACTCACTATTTTCCCAAACTTTCTTGGATCAACTTCTCTTTTCTTTGCTTCATTTCATTCTAAGGAGAGGAGTTTATAATCTTGGACATCTAGCGGGGTTGGACTTCTTAACCTTATGGCTCAACTTCCTTTTAAATCCTTTTTCATGGATTCTATTCTTTTTCTTTTTCATTCCCTTGAACCACATAACCATTCTTATGCAACCAAAACCCTTTACTAGACCCTTTTAACAATCACTTTAACACCTTTTCTCTCCTAATATTTCTTTGAACACTACTTCTTAATTGATCACTTTATCAACCTTTTTCCCATAAATACTTTTAAAGTTCAACACAAATACATACTCTCACCCCAAAATAAGGTTCCCACCTAGTCCTATTTGGTCCAAAAATCGTGAACCAAAAATGCATGAAAGACCACGCTTGTCGGCTCTAACCTAACACTTTAATCCAAACTCATTTTTAACAAATAGGCCTAACACACACGAAACATGATGGCTTGAACGAAAACTAGGCTAAGGGTGTGGAGACTAATTCATAAAATGAACTAGCTATTTGAGTAAGTGTGAAAGATACTCAAATATGTATATGTGATCCACAAGTTCAAAATGCAATGCAAAGTGTGATAATTAATTGTCAAAATTTGGTTCCAATAAGCAAGATTTAGCTTCAAATCACAGCAAGCTTCAATCAAAGAGAACTTAGAGTCAAACATCCCAAGTATGGTTCAACCTTAATTTTAACTAGCAACCTAAAGCATCAAACAATTAACATCTTGGGTGTTGAATTTAGCAAGTAATCTTTTAACAAAGGCAATAATATCATTTTTCTCATGCAAACCTATATGAATCTAAGACTCAATCCTAAAGTATGCAAATACAAACTATATGCTTCTTTTTGTGCTTTTTTCGAATTTTTTATGCAAAAATAAAAAATTACTCAAGAAAAGGAAAACAACATTAACTTAAAACATCATTAGCACTAGGTGCTCTCCCCCAGACTTACTTCTCACAAACTCGGTGAGAAAGTAGGCACAAAGAAAAGAAACCTCAACAACAAACACAAAAATGCAAAGCAAAAACGAAAAACTATATACAAAAGAAGTGATTAGTACCTTGTTTAGCGATTAAGTTTCTCAAATTTCGTGTTGACATAAGGGTCTTTGGAGGTCTCATCCCAATCCGCATCGATATGTTGAGGATGTTCCACTTGTTCTTTAAGCGCTTCTTTTTGCTCATCAACCCCATCTTCTCGTTGTCTACCCGTTTCCTCTTCATCCGAGACATAACCGTGAAGTGTCTTGATATTTCGCTTTAGCCATCCAAGTCTCCTAATTATCTTCCATTGATTTTTGATGACGGTTAAGAATGCTCTATCCCTTTGTGTCCTCGGCGCAAAATCTATTGGAGGAATTTCCCATCCTAGCATATCCAAGACATTCTTCGGTGCATTTGATGATGAAGCTTCATTAGATTCCTTCCTATCTCCATACTCGAACACAATGTTATCCAATAAGTCCAAGAAATTCTTCTCGGGACATGGCAATATTAGAGTCTTGAAATCCCTCTTCCTATTTATGAAAGAAAATTGCCTCAATCCATCATTCCACACCAAAACCTTTGTCCTTATGAAATAATTTCCATCCATTCGATCGGTTGCCACATCCACTTCATAATTGGTATAAGGGAATCCCATGTACTCACAAAGAGGTGCAATTATACCCGACATTCTATAAACCCGGTCCCTTATATCATTTAATCGAACCTTAATCATGAATTGAGCAAAAATGCACTCGAGATTCACATCATCTTGTGAAGGTTGATCAAATATTGGCTTGCCATTCTTCACATGGTATGAATACAACCTCTTGTACAACAAGAAGACCTTGGTCATCTTGATGGTTACAGTTTCGAATCTAGAGCAAAAGGCATTTGCTAAAAATTTTGCAACTACCCGAACCGTCGAATTTCAGATCCAACGATTCTTAGGGGACCCGCTTAGTCTCCCAGATGCTATCAAATTCCAAAATGCTTCCACTTCATCAAACCGAAGAAAAGTTGAAGAGCTTCCATACGGAAAACTGTAAGCTTCACACAAACCTCTCATTGAGATACTATGCCTCTCTCCATACATCTTGAAGTGCAATGTTGCTTCATCCGAGATTGGATTCTATCGGTCCATGTAAATCAATTTCACTGTCCCAAAGAACTCAGGAGCCGGTTCGGGATAAACCAAGTACTTCAATGTAGCAAACTTCTCCAACCCAATGTTCCTGAGCAAAGTGAAGACATCATCCTTATTTCCCATAGCCTCAAGAGTCTTAGTCTAAAGATAGTGACTCGGCTTATGGCAAACCGTGAGTTGGTGATTGTAATCTTCTTTTTTGGTCTTAGAGAAAGCAACATTCCCTCTTGGCTGTAGAGGCAAGTCCCCAAACAAAGCCTCTTGAATACTTGAAGCTCTAGATCACTCGTTATCACTTTTCTTCTTCGTTAGACCGGTTTCTTTCACCGTTGGGCACTTAGCATTCTTCTTAGGTGCATCATCAACCATTTTTCCCTTTCCTTTTGATGTTTTGGAAACCTTGTTAGCATGACCATTGTTGGTTGGTGCCATTTCCTACAAAAAATCCACATCCCTATTTCACCACAAGAAAACAAGAGATTTGCGATGGAGAAAAGCCTTACAAGGGCGTCGCAAATCACCATTTGAGATGCCCTTGCGATGCCGGTAAATATGTCACTATTAGTGTGTCGCAAGGGTGTATATGTTGCAAACATTGCGACGGAAACATGATGTCGCAAAGGTATAGCAAAGCCTTACGTCGCAAAGCCATAGCAAGATTTGCAAGACATCAGCGATGCCGAAAAATGTGAGGCTCCTGCGGCGGTGTCTTGTGCGATGTCCATGCGAAGCCACGGTTGTGAGTCTCTTGCGAGGTTTCTAGGGGATTCGCAGGTGCGACACCCATGCGATGAATACCGTTTGCGACATCTTTGCGATGTCTGCTTTCTGCGACGTCTTTGCAACGCCGTGACCTTGCGACGTCTCTGCGGTAACCTCCTTGCGACGCCTCTGCGACACCTTTCCTGCAACAACCTTACAAGAGAACAATATAATTTTTTACAAAAAATTAAAAAAAAACAAATTTTTTATATAATAAAAAAATATAAAATTCCAATAAATAAAAATAAAATATTTTACAAAAAAAAAAGTAAAATCAATAAGATTGGTCCGCGTTCCCCAAGCTGGATCTCGTATCTTCAACATTTATCTTGTCAAACACATCAGCTCACTCTGGGTCCTTCTTCGCCATGATAGACCACAATCGATCATATGTCGATATTTACTTCTTTGCTTTAGCTAGCTCGCTGTTCGACCGATCTAACTCCCGCCTGATGATATACGAATTCTCTCAGGTCATCAGAAGCTCCAGATGATTGAGAGAACCCTTGGGGTGATAAACACTGCTTAATCCTCCACCCAAGTAAACCGGTTCCAAACAGTCTCTCTTTTTTACAGGGAGCGATCTAATAAAAGAAATATATTTTAAAGTTAGTATAATAATTAAATATAAACAAAAATAAAAGAAAGAATTTAAAACAATCTTACCTCTGCGTATATTTGATTCTTCTGTCCACCAGATGCAGAGCTCTTACACAATATTAGGTGAGTATCTCCTGATGCCTAGTGCTGAAAGTATTGCAAAAACATATATAATTAGAATAAAATGTTAAATAATATATTAAAATATGATCAATAAATTGAATTTCAAATACTTACCTCTTTGCGGGCTCGGACTTTAAACAAAGTCCGTCCCGAGCAATGTTTGTGTGGACCGTGGCCATCAGGATCAGACAATCAAGCCTTCTAACAAAATTCAGCCTTCTTCTTCGACTTTGGATCTTCCCAATAGTGAATCAGACCTTCCCAAACCTAATCTTTGAACCATTGGGGTTTAGCATCGTTCTCTTTCTGCTTTATTTACCCTTCCAACGTCCAATTTGATCACCCATCCGTCTTCTCAACACTGTCTCAAACTCTTTGCGCACTAGCGCTGTAATGGAATAATACCAGTGGAAATGTTGCTACAAAAAAAATGATTAAGTTACTATAAATCTTCAATAAAAAAGACATTACTAAAAAAATTAAACAAAATAAAAAAAACTTACCGCAAAGGACATGAACCATCTATCAATGATGTGGACAGAGGTCTGGGAAAAATTAGAGCGCGGTTCTCGGAAATCCCGTTCAAAATTTTCCTAATTGCTGTCGGCGATATCTCGTTGTCATCGAACCTACATATTTTGAACCAAACAAAAACTTGAAAACTGATAATAATACATTTATAAATTAATTAATTTAGAAGTTTAAAAACATACCAATAAGTTCCTGGGGGATGGTTTGGATGAAGATTAGGAAGATACTAATTGGACGGAATCATTAAAAATAGCCTCAGAGTCTTCCCGGCAACAGCCTCAGACGTCAAGGGCTGGTAAACACCGGGAGGTGCCTGAGCAGTCTCTCCTACCGGAGAATAGCCCGGATATGGGCTGAAACTACCACTGGGCATCGGAGGAACATATCTCGAACCGGAAGCCATCGATGGATGAGAATCGCCAGATCCAGGAGGAGTTAGTGGATGAGACTCGCCGATCTCAGAAAGATATCACGTATAATAGTTAGGACCTCCAGACATCTGAAAGAATAAAAAATTGAAATATGATTAAAAAAATTCAAAATTATTTTATAATTCAAAAAAATTAATTCAAAAAACATCATAAAATTGCAAAAACGTAATTCAAAAATCATTAAAACATTTGTGTAAAAATTTTAAAATTTCTTTCATGAAAATTAATTAACATTCTTAAAATAATAAAAATACTTGAAAAGTTTCTAAAATATTTTTATGCAATTTAAAAATTTATAATACACAATTTTATGAGTTATTTATAAATCAAATAATTTGTTTTTGATATATCCATGCTGCTCATATCGTTACACCGGATGTAGCTGGTGGTGTTGCTCTGTCCAATCCTTCGAATCCATCTAGTGTCTCATCTAAATCGCGTCGCATGCTCTTTGTGGAGTACTGATCTCTAGCTCGTGTTTCTTCTATAGATGTGGGTATGGATTGTGACATGTTTCAAAGTAGTCCGCAGGTGGATTTAGAGGGTTGGCGATGATAGCTCCCTTGGGTCTAAATGGAAGTCAGATGATGAAGTTAGTGTCGAGAAATTGGAAGGTGAGGTCAATTATAAGGTTCAAGCTGAAGGTTTAGCTCTGATTTCTGATGGTGAGCATGTGTCTCTCCCTTATTTTCTTAACACGGATAAGAATGCAGCTGGGTCGACTATGACTCTTCGTAGTGATAGCTCACGGAAACGTGTGGTGGGTAGTGTTTTGTCTCCTAAGCGTAAGGGTGGTCAGGAAAGTCTAAGGCTGCGGCAATGTCTGATGGCGGTGAGGGTGTGCCTCCATCGAATTGATCTTCTCTTTGCCTCATCTATGAATAAGTATCTCTCCTAGAGTTGTCAGAGAATTGGAGGTTCTTTGTCTTTAAGTTATCTTCGTGATATTGTTTCAAGGAATAAACCTGATTTCATTTTCTTGAGTGAGACTAGAAAATGTAATAGGTATTTGGAGTCTTTGGTTTCTAATTTAGGTTTTAATAATTTTATCTCGGTGGAGCCTGTTGGTTCCAGCGGTGGTTTAGCTTTGATCTTTTGTAATGATTCTCATGTCTCATTAAATTTCAAGAACAAGAATATGATTGATATTTTCTTTATGCTTGGTAATGTGCGATGTTATGTGAATTTTTTGTATGGTGAGCCGGTTCAGCATTTGTGTGGAGATGTGTGGGAACATCTTACTCGCTTTAGTTTTAATAGGAATTGTCCTTGGCTTATCGCGGGGGATTTTAGTTGTTAGGTAATAATGAAAAATTTGGTGGACAGCCACGTCCTTTAGTTTCGTTTGTTCCTTTTAATGATATGATTCAAAATTGCGGCTTGTCTGAATTTCCCTGCTTAGGCAATACATGGTCTTGGAGAGGTATGCGCTAATGCGGGTTAATCCGTTGTAAGCTGGATAAAACTTTTGGTAATTCAGAATGGTTTTTCATGTTTCCAAATGTTGTTACTCGTTACTTAGAGATGATTGGTTCGGATCATAGACTAGTCTATATCTCGTCTCAGGGTTCTGTGGTCAAGGGGGTTCGGGTTTTGTATTTGACAAGCGTTGCTTAAGAAAACCAGGTCTGTCTAATACAATTTCACGTTGGTGGTTCAGGTATTCAGGTTTGCGTAGGTGTACTTTTTTGGCTAAAATAGCGAATTGTTGTAGAGAATTGTCTCGCTCGAGGGCGTGAAATGTTCCCTCAGGTCGGGCACATATTGAGCTTTGTAAAGCTGAGTTAGAACTCATTCTAAATGATGATTCCATATCTCTTTCTTAAGTTCGTCAAGCCTCTGGTGCTCTTCAGTTAGCTTACTCGGAAGAGGAGTTATTTTGAAAACAAAAGAGTCGTAATCAGTGGTTAAAAGAGGGTGACAAGAATTCTAAATATTTTCATGCTCTTACCAAGCAACGTCGGGCAAAAAATAGAATCTCTAGTTTGCAAGATTCGGCGAGTGATTGTGTTTTCAGGGAGCAGGATATTGCTCAGGTGGTGGTGTCTAATTTTCATGATATTTTTTACTCTCGTGGTCCTATCGACTTTGGGGCTGATTTGGATTGCGTTCTCCCTAAGGTTCTTTTCTTGAATGAATACTTTTCTTTTGTCTCCCATTTCTGAGGAGGAAGTTCGCCGTGCTCTTTTTTTGATGGACCCAAGGAAAGCTCCCAGTCTATATGGAATGTCGGCCTTATTTTTTTAACAAGCTTGGTCTATGATCAAATCTGATTTAGTCAGTCTGATTAATGAGTCTCTAGCTTCCGATTCTTTTGATCCTTGTTTAAACAATACGAATATTTATTAAGTCCCAAAGGTGGATAGGCCGTCGTCGATGTCTCAGTTTAGACCGATTAGTTTGTGTAATGTGGGTTACAAGATTATTTCTAAGGTTTTTTTGTCTCCGTCTTAAAAGGTTTTTCCCTTCGCTTATTTCGGAGACCCAGTCTACTTTTGATTCTGGCCGGCTCATCTCTGATAACATTATGATTTCTCAGGAAATGTTCCATGCTTTATGTACGAAAAAGGTTGTTCGTAGTAAGTTTATGTCGATTAAGACTGACATGAGTAAGGCGTATGATAGAGTTGAATGGGACTTCTTGGAAGCTCTGCTTCTTCGTCATGGCTTTCATCCTAGTTGGGTGGCTTGTATTTTATATTGCATTAGGTCTGTTCGCTATTCGGTTCTCATCAATGGTATTCCTCATGGTAGTTTTTGTCCAGAGAGGGGTTTACGACAGGGGGATCCTCTCTCGCCTTATTTGTTCATCCTCTGTACTAAGGTCTTGATTGCGAAGCTTCGTATTGTAGAATCCCAGGATCGGATTTCTGGTCTGGTCATTGCTAGGAATAGTCCATCGGTCCCCCTTTTGCATTTTGCAGATGATAATCTCTTCTTTTCTAAGGCTTCATGTGAAAAGGCCCAAGTTATTTTGGAAGTACTTCAGGATTATGAGCGCCTTTCTGGCCAATAAATTAACTTTAGTAAGTCCTCGATCATGTTTGGTCACAATGTTGATGTTTTGACAAGATCTTAGGTTCAAAACACTCTTGATATTCATTCAGTGGGAGAAATGGGTTCTTATTTACTCCTCGTCCTGCTTCGGGCCGAGCTTCGGTGTTCTATCCGGATCGTAGAGTTGATCATCTAATTGATCCTCTCTCTAAGAGATGGCGTATGCCCTTAGTTAGACAATTTTTATCTCCTTCGGATGTCAGTTTGGTTCTTGGTATTCCTCTGTCTCGTTTCCCTCGTTCGGATAGGATAGGATGGGACTTTTCTAAGTTTGGTCAGTATTCTGTCAAGTCTGGCTACTGGGTGGTTCAACACGTAGCTAATCAAAGTTCGGTCTCCTTGGTTCCAAATATTAATTCTCTACTGAGCCATGTTTACAAAGTTCCTTGTCCCCCGAAGATTAGACATTTTATGTGGCAGGCACTTTAAGGCCATGTACCGGTGGGGCCTATTTTAGCTAGGAGAGGATTTGACTGTGCTGGGTCTTGTGTTCGTTGTGGGGATCCTGCTAAGACTATTAACCATGTTCTTTTTCTCTGTCCTCCGGCAAGGCAATCTTGGGCTTTGTCTTTTATCCCATCGGGGTTTAGGGACTTCCCTGGCTCGGATATCCTACCTAATATGGACTTTCTGTTTTGGCGAATACCTCCAGATTTTGATTCCTCCTCTTTTCCTTGGATCTTGTGGTTCATCTAGAAGGCTCCTAATGATAAACTTTTCTCAAATATCGATAGGGATCCTAGGCATTTGGTACGGCATGCTGAGGAGGAAGCTGCTGTGTGGCTCTCTATGCAATCACATAATCTTTCGGCAGAGTTGTTGGCTCATCATAGTGTTTCCTCACACCTGGGGGTTCAGGAGGTTCTCCAGAGGCCTTTGGTGGGTCATCCTAGTTTCACAGGGCATCGGTATTTTGTTGATGCTTCTTGGAAGGACAAAGAACTCTATTCTGGTCTTGGGTGGTATTGCTTCTCAGACAACCATGGTGATGCTAATTTTGGCGCTCGTGGTGTCTTCAGCTGCCTCTCCCCCCCTTCATGCCGAGTTCGAGGCTCTTATTTGGGCTATGATGTCTCTTCTCGCCTTAGGCTACACTGAAATGGACTTTGCTGTGGATGTTCGGACGTTCTGAAGATGGTGGATGACCCGGGAGGGTGGCCAGCGTTTTCAACCTTGATTGATGATTTCCTCCGCCTCCGCAATCTATTTTGACTTTGTTCCATTTCTTTAATTCCTCGCATATTGAACCACAAACCTGATTTATTTGCCCATGGCATTGGGGGGCTTGCTCGGAATTAGGCTTTTGTGAATTATGTACCTCAGCATTGGTATCAACAATTAATAAATTGAGTTAAGTTGGCAAAAAAAAAAAAAGAACTGAAAAATGTTTTATATTACAAATATAAATTTTCAATTTTATAATTCTAATAAATAATTTACGAAACATTTCTAAAAAAATACAAAACGTTTTTTCAAATGTTTTTAAAATTACATGATGTTTTAAAATTGTTTACAACATTTGATAATTTTTGTTGATTACAAAAAAATTAAATTTTCTATTTAAAAATTTACTACTTTTATTTAATAATTCCAAAAATGTTTTAAAATTACAAAAATAATTTTTCAATTCAATAAATCATATCAATAATTTACAAAACATGTTATAAAAATACAAAACTTTTTTTGAAATTTTTATAAAATTACAAAATGTTTTAAAAATGTTGAAAAATATCAAAAAGGTTTTAGAAATCATTTGAAAATATTTGTTCTTCTTAAAAACATTTTGTAAAAACCAAAAACGTTTGAAAAATCAAAAAAAAAAAAAAATTCTAGATAAAAAATTTACAATCTTAAACCTAAATTCAACAAATTCAAGCCTAGATCTACAATCAATCATCCAAAACTAAAAATTCATCAAATTTAATCCTAGATCTACATTCCAACAAAAACAATCTAACAAATCTAAGAAGAATAAGCATTACATACCTTGAGGGGAGGAGTTTGGCCGACGATAACAGGTCCATGGCAGAGGGAGGCGGCAGTTTCTTGCAAAATAAGAAGATGGATGAGATGAGGGAAGGGAGAAAATCTTGAAGAAGAAATCAGGAGAGGAAGAGTCTTACCTATGGAGTCCGACAGCGACAGCGAGAGAGAGAGGCGGCAGAGAGAACATGTGGAAGAAGAGAAATGAGGAAGAAGAATTGCGAGACTCCTGCGACGGAATTAGGATTTTTTTTTTTTTTTTAATTTGCAACGTCTTTGCGATGAAATTGGTCAATACGTCGCAAAGATGTCGCCAGGCACAAAACCGAGAATTTTAAGGTTGGTTTTTAACGATTCTAATGTTTACGGGTTTTGGGTTTGCGACATCCTTGCGATGTCAAGACCAATTCCGTTGCAAGAACGTTGCATACTTGCAACATCTTTGCAACACAAATGGTATTGACGTCGCAAGGATGTTGCAAGGCACGAAACCGAGAATTTTACTAAGTACTTTGGATACATTATGGGATCAGAGAACTTATAGAATATGTTGGGGGTTGATTCGTCGGATTTAATGTTCTGAATCGGAGTGATGATTGATAATCGAAGCATTATCCGAGTATTCTGTAATCATATTCGTACAGTATACGGTATTCTATTTGATTAAGTTTTGGGCTCAATGGTTCTAATGTTTACGATTTTTGGGTTTGCGACATCTTTGCAACGTAAAGAGAAATTCCATTCCAAGAACGTTGCAAACTTGCGACATCTTTGCAACCCAAATGGTCTAGACGTTGCAAGGATGTCGCAAGGCATGAAACCGAGATTTTACTAAGTACTTTTGATACATACGGGGATCAAAGGACTTATAGAATATGTTCTGGATTGATTTGTCGGATTTAATGTTCTGAATCGGATTGATTATTGAAGTATTATCTGAATATTTCGTAATCACATTCGCACAATATACGGTATTCTGTTGAATTAAGGTTGGGGCTTAACGGTTCTAATGTTTACGGTCTCTGGGTTTGCGATATCCTTGTGACGTAAAGACAAATTCCATTGCAAGAATGATATACATGCATTTTACCTTATTTTAGCTGCCCAATTCATATCCATTTGCATTCATTCTCCTTGCATTTTCAGCATTTTAGAGTCGTTTTAGGCTTTCACTGCATTCAATTTGCATACACGTTGCATTTGGAGCATCTCAGGTACCTTTGATCTTATTGGGAGCATTTTAGAGCGGATTTGGCACAAAAGACTGCAAAGATCAACTTAAGACAAAGCACCTGAACAGGAGACCTTGCAAACTAAAGATTTCACACCCTCTCCAGTTCAACTCGCCACTCAAGCTCGCCAGTCAGAACAGCGAGTGCAGCCAAGAAGAACCAAGCCAAACTGCAAACTGAAGCACTCGCAACCTTAACTCGCCTGGTGACCAGCGAGTTGCGCATATGGAAAATGACTGAAGGTGAAGCCTGCAACTCGCCACCCTGACTCGCCACCAAGCAGTGAAGCAGCACCCACAGACCTATTCATGTTGACCTTTTTCTCCCTTTGTTTACTTTATTAGGGTTTTGTGTTTTGGGCTATAAATACTTCGTCTTGCCCACAAAACCAAAACACATTTTTGTGTTCCCTTTTGAGTAGGATCTGGGATTTATTTTTGTCCTTATTGGTTGTTGAATGCTTGATTTGGTTTTAATCAATTGAATTTCAGTTTTGCTTCTTTTCGATTATGTCTTCATCTCTTTACTTATGCATTTAGCTTTAATTTATAGATTTGTGTTTTTGTTCATAACTAGTGAGAAGATTCATAAGGGGTTGTAAGGGAAAGCGGCTGGATCCTTGAAGATCTAGGGATTCTGATCATTCATTCAAGCTCTTCCATGCTATATCTCTCAAATCTAGATTGTGCTTAAGGCTTATTCCATTCTAGCCATTTAAAGTATGATGTTTGCATTCCATTCCTATAAGGTGTTTGTGAAAATGCTTGTTAGAGCCTAGGATTGGAATCTGCTCCTCTAGCCTAAGGGATTAGTTGTTTAGAGCGTATATTAAGTTTGTTGAGATTGATTCTTCATGCCTTTCTTGCTGTTGATCACCATGAGAATGGATTAGGTTGCAGTTTAGGGAGAGGATTAGAAATCATGAGAGTGGTTCTGGTTATTTGTGAATCTTGCGTAGAGGTCATCCTGAATAGGTTGTTGAGTGAATGATCACCCCAGCTAAGCTTGGATTAAACACCCCTACTCCTTACCAACCCGATTTCACGCTTGCTTGACTTCTTAGTTCGTTGTCTTATCTTACTTGTATCCATTTTTCCTGCTCATATTTCTTGCTCTGCTTTATACTCGTTGCTCTGTTTGAATTGCCCTACCTCTGTTTAATTATCTGTTTTACAATCTGTCAATCCTGACTTTAAGGGTGCTTGAAATAGAAAGGCTTACTTTATCCCTAGTGTAGCAATACACTTTGGTTCGATACCTATTGTACTACAATAGATTTGATCAACAAGAGAGCAAAAATCTTGTTATCAAAGAACGTTGCAAACTTGCGACATCTTTGCAATGCAAATGATCTAGACATTGCAAGGATGTCGCAAGGCACGAAACCAAGAATTTTACTAAGTATTTTTTATACATTCGGGGATCAAAGGACTTATAGAATATGTTCGGGATTGATTCGTTAGATTTAATGTTCTGAATCAGATTGATGATTGATTATCGAAGCATTGTCTGAGTATTTCGTAATCACATTTGTACAATATACGGTATTCTATGTGATTAAGGTTGGGGCTTAACGGTTTACGGTTCTGGGTTGGCAATATCCTTGCAACGTCAAGACCAATTTTGTTGCAAGAACGTTGCAAACTTGCGACATCTTTGCAACACAAATGGTCTAGACGTTGCAAGGATGTCGCAAGGCACAGAACCGAAAATTTTACTAAGTACTTTTGATACATTCGAGGATCAAAGGACTTATAGAATATGTTTGGGATTGATTCGTCGGATTTAATGTTCTGAATTAGATTGATGATTGATTATCAAAGCATTGTCCAAGTATTCCGTAATCACATTCGTATAGTATACGGTATTCTATTGGATTAAGGTTGGGGCTCAACGGTTTACGGTTTCTGGGTTTGCGACATCAAGACCAATTTCGTTGCAAGAACATTGCAAACTTGCGACATATTTGCAATGCAAATGGTCTAGACATCGCAAGGATGTCACAGTTTTTTATTTTTTATTTTAAAAAAAAATATTTTATATATCATACATTTAAATACTTTAACAACTTAATCATTATCTTCTTCTTCGTCAGTGTCTTCTTCTTCCTCAATATCTTCGAATTCTTTAGAGTTCACATTTTCTTCCCTTGAATCATTCGGAACAATGTCTTGTACTTCTTGTCGTGCATGTATGATATCTTCTGTGGATTCGACAGCTATAACAACTTCGGATGATCTCTCTTGTTGCATAGCCACATTGTCGGCCTCTCCAACTATACGACCCCTTGGATTCACTTTTATAACAAATAGCCACGTCTCACGCCTTTGCTTTATACGCGGATAAGGAATAAAACACACTTGTTCTGCTTGACATGCTAGAATAAATGGGTCAAACTTGGAATATGTTTGGCTTGCATTTACATTAGTTATCCCTAAGTGATTAGTACACACTCCTCGACCAATCGTTGTATTGTACCAATATCATTGGAATAAAATGCATCTCAATCCAATAATTCTAGGATATGTGACTTCTATAATTTTGTTCAAAATGCCGTAAAAGTCAGTTTCACCTGCCACGTGGATTCCAAAATTTGCGGTTGATTTATTGGAACCATGTCGTTTGTATGAAAAGTGTAATTGCGAGTGAAATACATTGGAGCCTTTACGATCCTTGCAATTTGGTCATCAACAATCTCGTGCAACCATAACGGCAAAGGTTTGCATGCACATCCATTCTTCACCTACAAAATAAATAATTATATATATACATAGTTAATATTTAATTTTGAATACTATACATAGTTAATATTTAATCTTACGTACATAGTATTTTAACCATCCAGCAAACACGTTCTTTGTACATGTCATATTCTGTTTCTGGCAAATTAGGGAAGACTTCTTGTATTTGTCTGTCAAATTCACTACAAATTAACTAATATTAAAGGATATAAGAATATGTATATAACAATAAGAATATATATGTATACCTCTCAAATGGCACTACATCTTCACAGTTTCGTAATATATAATTGTGAGCTGCACGACAATGTATGTGGTTTTCCCAGTACTCTTCCTTTAATTTTCCACCAAGTCTTCCAACCTGACTGAAGATATCTGGAACTAGAATGGCATATGATGGTGCAACCCCTCCCTTGTCATATTGTCCTACTTGGGTTCTTTTGATTTTGATGGTTGGACTAAAGTAATATGATGTGAAATGAGAAGTTTTCTCTATCAAACTTCCAACAACGATCGATCCTTCCACATTTACTTGATTTTTTACCTTTCTTTTTAGATGACCCACGAATCGCTCAAACGGGTACATCCATCAAAATTGAATGGGACCTCCAAGAGTTGCTTCATGTGGCAGGTGGATTGGAAGACGTTCCATCACGTCAAAAATGCATGAGGAAATATTTATTCCAAGTTACAGAGCAACAATGGGATATTTGTTTCTAATTGAGTTATGCCATCCACTGTTACTGTTCGTGTACATAGATCCCTGAAAAATGCTCCGATCCCTACAAAGTTGATATTTATTATATAATTAAGCCATTTTTATAGATAATAGAATGAGAAAATATGAACTATATAAAAATTTAACGGCAATTGATTTGTGGACAGTTATCGGTAAAAGCTCAAGTAATGCAAAAGAAAGTAGTCACTGCATGAATACATGACAATCATGACTTTTCATACCAAATTTTTTTTCCCTTGCTTTATACAACTTGAGAACTTGGACACGTAACCATCAAGAAACTTTACATTTGTCGAAGTCCAATTAAACAATGTCTGTTTAGCTTCTCCGGACAACCAAAATATTGGAATCGGTTGTTTGCCATCCCTTGTAATATGCAAATCGGGCCTTGCACATATTTCAGCTAAGTCCAACCTTGCCTTGAAATTATCTTTACTCTTTCCTTGCACATTTAAAATCATGTTCATAGTGTTATCGAAATTTTTTTTAACAATGTGCATCGGATCCAGATTGTGTCGTAGTAAGAGATCTTTCCAATATGGGAGTTCCCAAAAGATACTGTTTTTGTGCCAATTGTGAGAATCACCTTATCCATTAGGCATGTTTGCTTGAGTGTGCCCATTGCCCCCATGTTTATATGTTTCCTAAGCTCCATAATGATCAATCTGCTCCAACACATCACTGCCTAACATGTGTGACGGGGGAGGAATACGCACAACCTTGTTCTTGTTAAACAATTTTTTGTTCCTTCGGTATGGATGATGCATGGAAAGAAATGACGATGACAATCAAACCAACACGATTTCTTACCATACTTTAGTTAAAATGCATCGGACCATCCCATACAATATGTACAAGATAACCTTCCATGTGTCGTCCATTCAGATAACATTTCCATACACCGGGAAGTCACTGATTTAACTCATGAATCAGAGGTTGCAGGAACACATCGAGGGAACGCTTAAGATGACTGGGACCTAGCATTAGAATAGTCATAAACAAAAATTTACTTCACATGTACATATCTAGTGGGAGACTGTATGGCGTCAATATGACAGGCCATAGAGAATATTGTCTCCTAGATAAACCAAATGGGCTAAATCTATCCGTGCATAAACTTAGATAAACATTCCTAGACTCTTTAGCAAAGTTAGAATGTACCGTCTGCAAATTTTTCCAAGCCTTTGCATCCGACGGATGTGTGACCTTGCCATCGTTTACTATATATTATGCGCGCCATCTCATTGCCGCTGATGTCCTTTCTGATTGATATAATCGTTTCAATCTATCAGTGATTGGCAAGTACCACATACATTTGTATGGGACACGCGTCCTTCCACCTGTTGCTCGGTATCTCGGCTTCCCACATAATCAACATTCCTACAACTTATTATCCTCTTTTCCAGAAAATCATGCAATTGTCAATGCAAACATCAATCATTTCTTATGGTAATCCAAGACCTGCAACTAACTTCTGCATTTCATAATAATTCCCAGCAGAATTATTATCTTCTTGTAAATACTCTTTAAACACATCAGCTAATTAATTCATACTTCTCTCACTTATGTTTCCTTCACTTTTAATAGACATCAACCTAGATGCTAATGACAGTTTAGATAAACCTTCTCTACATCCCTCATAGATAGGTTGATTTGCAGTATCTATCATATCATAAAATTGTTTTGCTTTGGCGTTAGGTTCTTCAATAGTATTTTCAGTGACAACATGGATATTACCATGATATGCATTTGTAACCATATCATGATACCTATTTCCTTGTTGATGACCATATTTTTTGAACATATTTATGACATAATTATAGTTAGCATTATCAAGACTAGGTTGATCATCGACACCAGCACCTGTACTACTACTTCCGGCACCCAAACTATACCCATCCCCATGTGAAAACCACACATAATAATTAGGCATAAATCCTCTATTATATACATGTCTTTTCACCATATCGATATTCAAATATTTCTTGTTCCCACACTTTAGACATGGACAAAAGATGTTATTAGCTGCCTGATTTATGAATGCTTGCAATCCATCTTTAAACTCCTTCATCACTTCTCCGGTTTCCAGATCTCTTTAATTATACATCTATCGTCATAATGCGAACACTTCATGTTTCGACGTCATTAATTTTTCTTTCAGAAAACTTTTTTTTCCCAAAATTTTTTTTTGGGAGATTTTTTCCTCTCACTAGTTTCTCTCTCTCTTAGTGTTTGAGTTTTGGTGTGAAGATACAATTTCATGGGGCTTTTTATAGGGAAAGAAAGAAATTTTGCTATGGAATTGTGATGTATATTGTGTATATCGCAACCCCATTGCAACTGCCTCGCATATCTTGCAATGAAAAAATCATATCGTAAGCGCCTCGCAATTTTGCGCAGTTCTTTTGTCGCAAGCCTGCGAAGCCTTTGCAATGCAAAGTTATTCATCGCAACTTTATCGCAATTCTGAAGCAATTTTTGAAATGGCATTTTGGCTTTGCAAAATTCCGTAGCAAAACACCAGCTTTCTTGTAGTGTTTACTTTAAAGAAATGACATGAAAAATTGCATAATTAAAGCCAAAATAAATCAAAGATCAATCAATTACGGTTATTGGTAATAAATTAAGCAACTACTAAATCACAATTAAGCACTAGATCAAGCAAGACAAAACATTTGGAAAGAAAAATCAATGAATTGAACAAGTCAACAAAAGTCAACTAAAGTCAAAATTATGTTTTTGGTCAACAAAAGTCAACTAACATTCAATCCAAGAAATTTCAAAATTCAGCAAGATTGGTGATGAATTTCACTATGTAGTACAATGAATTCTTGCTAATTAAATCAAAAAGAAGAGATTAAAACCAATTTCAACAATTTCCCCTAAAATAATTTTTATGTTTAAGAACACATTCAAATTCTCAAGAGCCTTGAGTATAAATTCCTCTAATTGGCCTTAATCCTTGAGAATTTAAGCTCAAATATAGTTATCAAAGCAATATCCAACCATTTCTAAGTTAAACAAACCATAAATCTACACATTTCACCATGAATTTAAGAACTTGGAATTTGAGCAAAAATATAGAAATGAGTAGCGATTTGACATACCTTGTTGTTGCTTAGCAAAAGAAGTGAGGGAACTTGATGAAAATGAAGCAAGGATTTGAAAAAGATGAGAAATAGCTCTTGAAAGTTGAAAATTTGAAATCGAAAATCTTGGGTTTTTGAGAGAAAATGAGTTATAATTTTGCAAGAAGAGTGCTTGAAAATGAGATGTGAAGAAGAAGAAAGCTTTAACTCACGGACATCAGCCTTAAGCATCGGATGAAGCATCAGACTATAGTGGTCGAGGCGATCCCAGGAAGCTTCACTCTCGGTCGAGGCCTTGGTCTACATGAGTCGACGCTTATCTTCCTTTCATTCCAGCGAGGATCTCTCGGGCAGACCCGCGACCCGTCTTGGTCGACACTTAGCGTCTTCTCCATTCATGCGGCTTAAGCATCAGGAAAATCCTCAACCCGCATTGGTTGAGAGGGTATGATCTCGGTCGAGGCTTCTTTTAGGCTTGGTCGAGAATCCTTCTCCCGCGGGTAGAGCTCTCGACCGTTTTGGACGAGACTCACGTCCGGATTTTAACTCTCGGGCAAACCTCTCGGCCGAGACCCTTCTCCATGTATTCACTTCTTCTCTTAAACATTTCCAATCCTTTTTGATCATCTCACTCCTCTTCTTGCCGCCTACATCAAAATCAAACACAAGGAATATCAAAGACACCACAAAGACTCACAAGATAAACACAAACCACATCAACACAAGTTTTAAATGGGAAATTAAAAGCAATATATACAAAGGATATCATGGGATTGCTTCTCAAGTACGCTTGTTTAACGTCTCAAGCTCGACGTTGTTCCCCGCATTTTTAGGCGGTTTAAGGAACGGAGAGTGGATTCTTCTCCACTAACCCATTCTTAAAGCTTGTAGCAACTCCTTTGTCAGCAAAACTTGATGAGCTTCCCTTGTCAAACCCATCCTTAAACCTTGGAGCTTCAACTCCATACCCTCCATAGTCAATCATACCACAAAAGGTATCAAACCTTGGCTTTATGGGATAAGCAACTTGCTTGTTGACCTTCGCAAGCACAACTGCATTGTTCACAAAATCGATCTTCGCACCAACGGTGTTCAAGAATGGTATTCCCAACACAAATGGAATCTTACACTCATTCTCTGTTCTCACAACCGCGAAATCCATTTAAATCGTGCAATTCCCGATCTTCAATGGGTAGTCAACTAGCTTCCCCACCGAATATTTAGTGGAAGGGTCTCCAAAAGAAATTAGAGTCTCATACTCGGTCATGGCATTCACTCCCAGCTTCTCTGTAATGTCTAAAGAAAAAACGTTAATACTAGCTACGAAGTCACATAAAGCGTCGTCAAACACAAGTTTTCCAAGGGTGCAAGGAATTACAAACGTTCCTTGTTTTTCTTCCTTAAGCAAAACCTTCGATTCCAGTGGACTAGGGTCGAGTTCACCACTATTAGCCAACAACTCCTCAACCTTTTCTCGGTTTACTAAAATGTCCTTGATGAATTGAACTTGAGCCGGAATGGTGTAAATTCTAAACATTAGGCATACGAATTACAATCATGCTTATATTCCCCTTGAATTTGGACAGCACACTCTTTTGAGCTTTAGTCAAAAATCGCCCCAAAAATGGAAGTGGCGGTATATAAGGAGGAGGATCATTGGTTTTAACCGTCTTCTCAACTCCTTTTGCATTGATTTCCTTATAAATAGTGGCTTAATCATTCAAAACTCTTAGCTCTTCTCAACCTTGTTGATTTTCTCAACCTTCACAACCATCTTCAGCAGCCTCTTCCTCATTCACCTCAACCTTTCTACCATTCTTCACATCAACCTCTTCAAGCTCCTTAACCTTAGCAACCGTGGAAGCAACCTCTTCCTTAACAACCTTCTTTAGCAAAGCTTCAACCTTCTTCGTTCTCCTACTAGCCTCAATCCTTTCATCCTCTTCCTTACAAGCCATAACCCAGTCATCACATTCTTTAACTTCTCCATAAATAGCCTTTGCAAGTTCCTCTAGAGCTCTTTGCTTATCATCATTAGAGCTAATAACATTGCAATACTGCTTCAGATTTTGCTCATCTTTTCCCAGAAGTTTTCCTTGTAGCCTTTGACTTGTTGAAGCTATTTGGGAAACTTGATTGTCTAAGGTCTTCAAGTGAGAATAAATGTCACTAAACTTGTTCACTGACTCATTGTAATGCAAATCCCCTTTACACTCTATCTTGTCCAACCTTTCAATAGTTTCTTGTTGTCCCATTTGTTGACCCTCAACTATTTGCTTTAACATGACCTTCATGTCAACTTCTTCACTAACTTGGGGTCTAAGATAATTGTCACTCCTTGATGGTCCATAAGGTCTCGGATTTGTAGTATTAGGTGGTTGAGATCCACCTTGTGGTCACCATTGATTGTTTTGGCCTTGAGGTTGGTTTCCAAAAGGCCTTAGTTGAAATGGATGGAACAAATTGGTGTTTGGCTATCTTGGTGGATACCTTTGGTCTTGAGGATTCTCCACATTGTTGCTCCTATAGGACAAGTTAATGTTGTTCCAATGGTTTTGGTTATAGGGTCGGTTGTTGTAGCAATTCCCTTGACAGTTGTTTTGATTCCCAAAGTAGCTACACTCTTCTTGAACTACTTCACTGCCATCATAAACCGTCTCTTGTCCAACTTGCTGTTCATTTCCAACTTCACCAATGTAGTTAACCGACTTTTGATTCACTAAGAAGATTTGGCTCAATTTTTCGATAATGTCGTTGAGCTCTTTGTACCTTTGGTTGCTTGAATCTGAATCTCTAACCGTCGTATCATACTCCCCATTATAGCATGCCTCACTTTGAACCAAGTTCTCAATTATTTGCTCTCTTTGAGCCGCAACCAAGCTTGAGAAGTTACCGTAGCTTGCGGTATCAAGTGCTCTCCGATAATCCTCTAAAGTTCCTCGGTAAAAAATCCCAAGAAAATTCTCTTTCGGAACCTCATGATGTGGACAAGCTTCACAAAGGTTCTCATTGCTCCTTTACTTGAAGCTTGAAATATCATTTCTAAGCTTAGCCGTTTTTTGCTTCGGATAAAACTTGGTGATTAATTTCTTCTTCACCATATCCCACGTTGAAACCAACTCGGAAGGAATGTTCTTTTCCCATTGAGAAGCTTTGTTACCAAGACAAAACGGGAAGAGTATCATCATGATAGCATCCTCATGAACTCCATTCATCTTCACTATTCTACATAACCTCTCAAACCTATCCAAATGATCAAATAAGTCTTCAAGTGGTAACCCGTTGTATTGTTAGTTTTGGGCCATGTTTATCAAACTCGACTTAACCTCAAAAGTTGTTAGCCGCTATTGTTGGAGTAGGAATTCCATAAAATACTTCCCGAAGAATCGGTCATCAAAAGCTCCAATTGGCCTAGCATTAAAAGGAGGTGTCTCAAAACCAGAAGGCCTATTTTGCATTCCAACTCCATTCACATCTCCATGTGGAGGTACTTGTTTAACTGGAGGAAATCTCAAGTTCTCCATTCCCAATCTATGGAGATGATATTCTCTTTCTTTTAACCGTCTCTCGTTTGCTAATCTTCTAGTCGATCTTTCAAGTGCTAATATATCCGGATTCTCAAGAATAGGTCCTTGGGAGCTCCGAAGTTGCATACACCTACAAGAAAGACAACAAACGAAACCAACAAAAGACAAATGCAAATAACAAAAGTAACTGAACTCTAGTCTCAACTAGAACATGCAATAAATTGATGCTGCGTTTTTTGGTGGTGGCAAACATTCAATAAATACACAACAAACTATGTAGTTGCATGTACTTGAGGTTCATATCCCACAAGGAGAATAATGATGCACAATAGAGATGCAAGCTCAATGTTAATCTAGAGTGATCAAAGATGAGAATGATTCAAATTAAACTAAAGCAAGAAAAAGACAAAGACAAGGAAATTTAAACAAGATAAACTGAAAGCAATGCAAACGAAATTAAACTAGCAAATGACAATATGAGAAAAGCGAATGATCTAGGTAATAACAATCAATCAAGGGACAGTGCAAATGAATGAAATGATGTGATAAGGAATCCATTAAGCACCACCTACGGAATGGAACACAACAAACATAACAAGACTAGCTCACTCTCATGGTACTAATCAGAAATAACACAAGTAAACTCTCATTTATTAGATCAAGTTCCTAAAATCCCTTAAGAACAAGTCCACTATAACCATTAAATCCCATAACATCATCTCTCAAAGGCTATGGAGAAGGAACCGTAAATAGGCTTTCAGGAATTTAATCAAACACCTCTCGAGCGATAATTTTCTATCAATATAACTCAAGTGATCAAGATGAATTAAGCATTAAACACACCTAGATAGGAGGATCTAAAAATTCTAAGCATCAATCAATCATCACCAAGCCCTAGATCTAGCCACAACCTAAACCATTATAGAAGACTACTCACTAATCCAAAAGGATCCCAATGTTTCTTCTCAAATCTCTTTTAAAGTGTTCTTACGAAAAATGAGAGATAAACTTAGATGAATCTAAAAATTTAGGGAAATTAAAAGCTTAATGTGTTTGTGTGTCCATCCATGTATTTATACCCCTTGGGATTAGGGTTTTGAAACAACTGAAATTGAACCAAAGTAAACCGGGACAAACTGATCTAAGCCAAAAATTAAATCCAAAATGCCAAGTGGTTCACGTGGTCTTGGGTCATGTGGGTCGAGAAGCTGGTCAAGAGCAAGAGTAGTTCGTATGTCCACAGTCGTGACTGGGTCGAGACATCCGGTCGAGGCTAGTACATCTGCGGTCAAGACATCCGGTCGAAAGCAAACATCCCGCGGTCGAGGCCTCCTGCCAGTCCGGTTGATGCTTACATCTGTAAGGCTTCTGCTCCATCCGTAAGATAAGGGTCGGATATCCCGTTAGGATGTGTAGGTCGAGAACTTCTCCCTCGATCAAGACGAGCATCCTACGGTCAAGGCGAGCATACTACAGTCGAGGCCTTGGCTTCTCGCAGTGAAGGTTTGCTTCCCACGGGTGGCCTTATCGGGCGTGTTGGGTCACGGCCGGCCTTCAAAAACCTCCTCGAGCCACGGCCGGCCTTCAAAAACCTCCTCGAGCCACAGCCTTGAGTGGCTGGCCGTGGTCGGCGTCTTCTTTCCTTTGATTCCTTTGCCTCATTTGAAGCTTCTAACCCGAGCTTTCTCCTTCTTAAGTGCCAATCCAACCTCTATAAGTGCAATTCCATCATTTAAGCTCCAATCTCCATATTATCAAGCTTCTAAATCACCTAAAAAGTTAATTATATCTAGATTCTCAAGAATAGGTCCTTGGGAGCTCCAAATTTGCATACACCTACAAGAAAGATCACAAGGAAGCAAACAACAAGACAAATGCAAATATCAAAAGTAATTGAACTCTAGTCTAGACAAGAACCTAAAACCTATTGGCAACGCTAAAACTCCTTGGCAACGGTGCCAAATTGATGAGTGCAATGTGTTGTGAGCAAACAAACAATTAAATCAACAAATGCACCACATACTAGGTAGTTATATACACTTGAGGTTCGAACCCAAGGGAGTAATGGTTGCAACAATAGGGATGCAAGATCCTAAGTCAATCTAGAGTAATTGAGATGGGAATGATGCAATCAAAACTAAAACAAGAAACAAGCAAAAAAAGAAACAAACAAATGCATTCTAATCATAGTCAAACCAACAAGCAAAAGAAACAAGATCAAATCAAAGCAAATGCAAGAGAAATTAAACAAGCAAATACCAAATTCAAGAAAGTGAATTATCTAGGCAATGGCAATCAACCTAGGGAGAAGGCAAATGAATGAAATGATGCAATAAGGAAACTATTAAGTACCACCTAGGGCATGGAAATAGCAAGACTAGCCCACTCTCATTGCACTAATCACTATTCAAGAGAAATGACCCAACTAAACTCTCATTTGTTAGATCATGTCTCCCAAATGCTTTAAAAACAAGTCCACTATGACCATTCCATCCCAGAACATCATCTCTCGAAGGCTATGGAGAAAGAACCCTAAAATAGGCTTTCGGGAATTTCATCAAACACTTTTCAGGCGACAATTTTCGTAGCAACATAACGCAAGTGATCAAAGAGAGTTAAGCATTAAGACTACCTAAATAGGAGGATCAAACAATCCTAAGCAATAATCAATCATCACCAAGCCCTAGATCTAGCCACAACTTAAATCATTCTAGAAGACTACTCACTAATACTCATGTTGAAATAAAAAATAAACAAGAAAGAAAAGCAATGCATAATGAAAAAGACAAGAGAAATAAACAAGAGATTCTTAACTAGATTAAGAAATTACCCAAAAAGGTGGACCATCCAAAATGATACCAATGTTTCTTCTCAAATCTCCTTCAAAGTGTTCTTGAGAAAATGAGAGAAATCTATGATATGAATCTAGAAACTTAGGAAAATTAAAAAGCTTAATTTTTCCATCCATGTATTTATACCCCTTGGGATTAGGGTTTCAAAGCAACTTAAATTAAACTGAAGTAAACTTGGGACAAACCGATTTAAATCGGAAATTGAACCAAAATCTCTAGTGGTTCACGTCGTCTTGGGTCATGCGGGTCGAGAGGTTGGTTGAGGTCAAGAGCAATCATGTATCCACGGTTGGTGGTCTCGGTCGAGACATCGGGACACAACATGTCGAGGATGGGCTTCACGGTCGTAGCATGGTTTGGACGGGTCGAGGCAGACATCCCGCGGTCAAGGCCTTCTGTCCATCAGGTTGATGCTTACGTCCTTAAGGCATATGCTCCATTTGCAAATTAAGGGTCAGACCTCCTGTCGGGACGTGCCGGTCGAGACTTTCTTCTGTGGTCAAGGCGAGCGTCCTGCGGTCAAGGCGAGTGTCCTGCGGTAAAGGCCTTGGCTTCTTGCAGTCGAGGCTTGTTTCCCGCGGGTAGGCTTTTCGGGTGTGTTGGGTTGCGGCTTCGATTATCTAGCTGTGGGTGGCCTTGAGACTTATCTCTAGGCCTCGGCCTTGAATGGCTGGCTGCTGCCGGCTTCTCCACTTCTTTTTCTCCATTTGCCCAATTCCAAGCTTCCAACCCAAGTCTTCTTCCATAAGTGCAATTCCATATTTTAAGCTCCCATCTCCATAATATCAAGCTTCTAATCACCTAAAAAGATCGAAAAACAAAAAAATATGCAATGCAAAGCCTAAGGACTCTAATGCATGAAAATGACCCTAAGTGAACCTAAAATGAAATGATATGCAACTAAATGACTTAAATGATACTAAAATGCAATGTAAATTAGGCTAAAAATGACACAACACATAGGCTCAATATGTTCAATGCAAGGATCTCTCAATAAGTGAAATGAGATTTAGTAGAATACTAAAGATTCAAACCAATAAATGTATACAAAGATAGAATCCCATCGACCCAAGTACCCACAATCGAACTTAACCTAAAGCTACGTCTAATCCCAATTGATCCTAATTTATACTCTTTCTCTCAAGACATTTCTCACTTTCTTTCTTTTGGATCAAATCACAACTCCATTGCTTGATTCACATTCTAAGAAGAGGGGTTTCAAAACATATGACATCTTAGAGTCATGCATTCGAGTCCTTAGGCATTCCAATTGCATATTTTATCGTTTTTTAGCCTTTTTAGGTGATTGGAGCCTTATACCATGGAGATTAGAGCTCAAATGAGGAAGTTGGATGCATGAGGATTGGATTTACACTCAAAAAGGAGAAGGCCCGGAGAAAATCTTGGAAAAATGGATAAGGAGTTGACTCTTCCGACCGTAGCACTGGCCACAGGAAGCAAAAGAATCGACCGCAAGAAGCTAACCTCGACCGCAGGAAGCTAACCTCGACCGCAGGAAGGCTTTTCGACCCACACATCCCGAGGCAGCACCCGATGGACATCCCACAGATCAGACGGAAGCACACGTTTGTATCCAGCGACCAGCCTCACCCGATGCCTCAACTGCAGACGTATCATCCTTGACCTTCTTCTCAATTGCGGGCACACGAACCTCGCCCAGTCTCGACTAAAACCATTACCACCAGACCATGATCCTTCTTGATCTCGACCAAAGCCTCGACCCGCATGACCCAAGGCACGTGGACCACAAGACATTTTAGTTTGATTTTTCGATTAAAACCTGCTTGTCCTGGTTTAATTTGGTTCAATTTAAGTTTCCTAAAACCCTAATCACAAGGGGTATAAATACATGGATTGACACACAAACACATTAAGCAATTAATTTTCCTAAGTTTTCTAGATCTAGTATAGTTTTTCTCTCATTTCTTAAGAACACCTTTGAAGGATATTTAAGAACCAACATTAAGATACACTTAGATGATCCAAGATTTTGAGTCAATTCTTAATCTAATAAAGAATCTCTTTTTTATTTCTCTAGTCTTTTTCATTATGCATTGCTTTTATTGCCTTGTTATTTTTGATTTGGGCATGAGTGAGTAGTCTCTTACAATGGCTTAGGTTGTGACTAGATCTAGGCTTGGTTATGATTGATTGATGCTTAGGATTAGTAGATCCTCCTATCTAGGTTTTTTTAATGCTTAATTCATCTTGATCACTTAAGTTATGTTCCTAGGAAAATCATCGCCCGATAGGTGTTCGATGAAATTCCCGAGAGCCTATTTTAGGGATCTTTCTCCAAGCCTTCGAGAGATGATGTTATGGGATTGATTGGTCATAGTAGACTTGTTTGTAAAGCATTTGGGAGTCTTGATCTAACAAATTAGAGTTTAGTTGGATCATATCTCTTGAATAGTGCCATGAGAGTGGGCAAGTCTTGCTATCAATGTTGTGTTCCATGCCCTAGGTCGTGCATTAATAGTCTCCTTGTTACATCATTTATTCATTTGCCTTGCTCCTAGATTGATTGTCATTGCCTAGATCATTCGCTTATATCATATTGTCATTTGCTAGTTTAACTTTGTTGCATTGCCTTCATTTTTATCTTGTTTGAGTAGCTTGTTGGTATGGCTATAATTAGATGCATTTGCTTGTTCCTTGCTTTAGTTTGTTTCTTGTTGTAGTTTAATTTTAATCATTCTCATCTTGATCACTCTAGATTAACATTGAGCTTGCATCCCTATTGTGTGACCTTAAACTCCTTGTGGGATTCGAACCTCAAGTACATGCAACTTCTTAGTTTTGTGTGTATTTGTTGATTCAGTTGCATGTTTGCCACCACTACAAAACGCAACATAAATTTGGTGCCATTGCTAGGGAGTTTTATCGTTTGCCAATAAGTTTTAGGTTCTAGTTGAGACTAGAGTTTGATTACTTTGTTATTTTGCATGTATCTTGTCATTTGTTTTTTCTTTGTTAACTTTCTTGTAGGTGTATGCAACTTCGGAGCTCCCAAGGACCTATTCTTGAGAATCCGGTTATACTTGCTTTGGAGAGATCTACTAGAAGGTTGGCTAACGAGAGACGGTAGAAAGAAAGAGAGGATCACCTTCATCGGTTAGGAATGGAGAAATTAGGAGTTCCTGCGGTTGAACAAGTTCCTCCTCGTGTTGATGAAAATGGAGTGAGAGCACAAAATTGACCTCCTAGTTTTGAGACACCTCCGGCCAATGCTAGGCCAATTGAAGGTTTTGATGAGCCAAATTTTAGATGTACAATTCACATCCATTTGCATTCATTCTCATTGCCTATTCAGCATTTTAGAGTCCTTTTAGGCTTGCATTGCATTCATTGTGCATACAAATTGCATTTGGAGCATCTCAGCTACTTTTGAGGTTTTTGGAGCATCCTGGAGTGGACTTGGCACAAAGACTACAAGGATCAGCCTAAGACAAAGCATATGAATAGAAGACTTTGCGAACTGAGATTTCACAAGCCAAATCAGTCCAACTCGTCAGTCAGATTCGTTAGGACCAGCGAGTGCAGCAGAAAAACAAGGCCAGAATTACAAAAGTATGAGGTACTCGTCACCTAGACTCGTCAGTACCAACGAGTGCAGCCAAGGTGAACCAAGCCAAACAGCAAAACTGAAGCTGAATGACTATGAACTCGCTAGTATGAACTCTCCAGTACCAGTCAAGCAGCATCAATCGACTTCATTATTTTAACCGACCTTATCTAATGCTGACTCGGATTAGGGATTTTATTATTGGGGATCTATAAATACCCCTTTACGCGAAAAAACACTGTAATCTAGTTTTTACTCTTTTGCGCTAGTCCTAAAGTAGTCTCTTATTGTCTTTGTGATTGTTCCTTACTTTTTTCATGAAATCCTTTGATCTTTGTTGAATCTCGAATTTGGTTAGTTTGATTTTGTTTTCAGCTTTGTTTTTAGTCTTTCATTATGCCTTCCGTTTCGATCCTTGAGTTTGAACTTCTCACCATGCTTAGTGAGTAGTTTGCTTAGGGTTTTGTGAGGAGATGAAGTAGATCTAGGTCCAGCCATGGGGTTTCTCTCTTGTTTCCTATAATTCTGTCATAGATCTTGCTAGATTGAATGATCTTAATGTTTGTTTCAACCTGATCACTTGAAAGATGATTCGCAGCTGTCATGCCTAAAAGGTGTTTGATGATATGCTAGGCTTAGTTTGATCTAGGATTGGCTTTTCTGACCCAAGAGATTGGTTGTTCAAAAGGTTAATTGGTTGTTTAGGATTGCTTCTTCATGCTAGTCTGAGTTTGTAATCACCAAGAGATTTGAGTTAGGTCACGCTCAGACGGAGATGTTTTGACCATGAGAATGGCCTGATTGTCTGATTTTTGAATCCTTAGCCTAAGACTTGCTTAATAGGTTGCTAGATAAGAGTCGAAACTAATGGTTAGGCTGAGAACGCTAACTCTACTCAACTCATGAACCAGTTTTTATCATTCATTACTTGAAGTCTATTACTCTGTTTTGTGTTAAATTTCTCTATTCACAGCACTCTACTTTTAGCTTCTGCTCAGTCTTTATACTCTGTTTTTCATCCTATTAGTTGATTGTGATAGAATCACCATTGCTTTGATTTTTCTTGAATTAGATACCCTCCCACACCCTGAATGCTAGCAACACACTTTGGTTCGATACCTATTGTACTGCAATAGGATTTGATAATATAGGCCCAAAAACCCTCATTATTAAGACACCTCCGGTCAATGCTAGGCCAATTGAAGGTTTTGATGAGCCGAATCTTAGAGAAGTCCGGTATGGAATACCGACTCCAACTATAGCTGCCAATAACTTAGAGGTGAAGTCAAGTCTAATCAATATGGCACAAAACCAACAATATAATGGTTTGCCTCTTGAAGATCCGTTGGACCACTTGGACCGATTTGAAAGGCTATGTAGAACCATAAAGATGAATGAGGTTCATGAGATGCAATTAAGATGATACTTTTGCCATTGTCTCTTGGTAACAAAGCTTCTCAATGGGAAAGAAACATTCATCGTGGGATATGGTGAAGAAGGAATTCATCACCAAATTTTATCCGAAGCAAAAAATGGCCAAGTTTAGGAACGACATTCCAAGGTTCAAGCAAAAGAGCAATGAGAACCTTTATAAAGCTTGGGAAAGGCTTAAAGAGTACATTCGATGTTGCCCACATCACAGTGTTACGAGAGAGAATATATTTGGGATTCTCTACCGAGGTACTTTAGAGCATAATAAAGAGCGCTTGATACCGCAAGCTATGGTAGTTTTGCAAGTTTGACCTCGGATCAAGGAGAGAAATGGATTGAAAACATGGCACAAAATGAAGCATGCTACGGTGGAGAATATGATATAAGCTCAAAGGAATCTGATTCGGGTGATCAACGTTTAAGGAACTTAATGACAAAATAGACAAGTTGAGTCAAGCATTCCTTGTGGGTCAAAGGGGAGTGAATTTTGTTGAAGACTTAGGAATTTGTCAATGAGGGTCTCAAGGAACGGTATTGGAAGGTAACGACTTTGTGCAAGAGGAGTGTGGTTATTTGGGTAATCAAGGAAACTATCAAGGAGGTTATCAAAACCGACCCTACAATCAAGGTCAACCATATCAATCAAGAGTACCTCAAGATGCTTCTTGGCGTTTTAGAGGGGGAACACAAGTGATGAACCCTATGGATCTTTTCTCAAAGGAATTAAGGTTTGATCCACCTTTGCAAATTCGAGGAAGTGCTTTTCCTCCACAAATGAATCCTAACCCACCTCAATTGAGTGAGTTAAGGGAAATTCGACTCATGATGAAAGAGATTATGGAAGGTCAAGCAAAGAATGAATTTGAATTGGCTAAGAGATTGGACAAGATTGAGCATAAGGTTGAAGTGAGTCACACCGAGTCACAAGCTAAATTTGAAGACATCTATTCTCATCTAAAAGATCTTGACAACCAAATTTCAAAAGTGGCTCTATCAAGTTCTAAGTCGGTTTCTACACCTCAAAAGAAATCAAAAGTTTCTCCTTAGGCTTATTGTAAGTCTATCACACTTTGAAACGGAATAGAATTATCACCTAAGAAGGTTATAAGTGAAAAAGATAAGGAGTCGGTTGAGAGAGAAGATGAAGTTGTTGATTTGGAAGAAGTTCCGGTAGGTGAAAGTGTGGTTGTTGAGGAAGCTAAGAAACCGAGTGAAGAGAAGGTTGAGGAGAAAGATGGTTTTCTTGAGAAAGCAAGGAAGTATGTGCCACCACCTTATGAACCTAAGTTGCCATTCCCCGGTCGTTTCATGAAACAAATTTGGGCTAAGCAAAGAGAGAAGTTTATGGAGCTAATGGATGGAATTACGGTTATGATTCCTCTCATGGATATGATAAGGACAAATCCGGCTTATTCAAGATTTTTGAAAGACTTAGTAACCAACAAACAAAAGATGGAAAAAGGAATGGTGATGATGAGTTATCAATGTAGTGCAATCATCAAGAGAGCCTTACCTTAAAAGCTTGAAGATCAGGTAGTTTCACTCTCCCATGTTGATGTGATCGTGGAAAGCACAACGGCTGCAGCACCGGAAGTGGAGGGAAGGATTACACGTGCAAGAGCTAAGGAGATGGCTCGTGAAGCTCATTCCCTTATTGCTAAAGGAGTGGACATGGTGGCAGCTGCACAAGTCTTCAATATCTACACTTTGAAGACTTCTCCCGGTAATGATAACTAGGTAACTTAGGTGACGAAGTCTGTACTCTTTTTCCCATAGCTTGAGTTTTGTCCCAATTGGGTTTTCTCGGCATGGTTTTTAATGAGGCAGATGGAATCACTACGTCGAGTTACTTAGGAGTCTTACCAATAGGAGAATAACGTATAAACCGTTCTGGTTTATACTTAGGTGTTTTTGAGGTGCACCATTAGGGGACGCCTCGTTGTTTTATTTAAGTTTAGACTACATGTTGTTTTAATTTAGAACTACATGTTGTTTTGTTTTGTGGGTTCTATTTAAACCCACAAANGTTGAATTTTGAAGAAAAGAAAGAACGTATTCACGTTTTCTTGCCATTGAGGCTGCTTGGTATCAAGCTTTGATTCTACCTTGTGTGAATCCGAGTTCATCCCTCACACTTTGTGTATTGGATAACTCTTCTACCTATTCTCATCTAATCACTTGAATTCTCTTTCCATCAAATCACTTCTATCATCATCACCACCAGCCACGATTTCCTTCATTCATCATCCCCTTCATTCACGAGTTCAACCCCTTGCAACTCACATCATCATCATCATCCGCAGCATCTTCGTCATCTTCACCTCACCATCGTCACGTCTAGCTGTAGCATCACCTAATTCATCACGTCATCATACCCCTGCAACATCATCTTCATCGTGATCATCTTCACTCCATCTAATTCACTTCAAAACCTGCAGCAAATTCATCAACAAATTCATCAAAAACCTGCAACTATTTCACATCATCATATCAACGAATTCATCATCAAATTCCAGCAGCCTTTGAAGAGTTCAATCCTAGGGAGGATCTCATCACATGTGCTTTAGGGACTTCAAAATTCCCTAAGTGTGTATGTGATTTGGGATCAAGTGTTAACCTTATGCCCCTCACAGTGGCTAGGAGAATTGGAATCACCTCCTTCCCAAAGTGTCGGATATCATTGGTATTGGCCGACCGTTCGGTTCGGATTCTGGTTGGTATAGTTGAAGATTTGCCTTTGAGGCTTGGGAATTTTGATGTTCCTACTGATTTTTGGTGTTAGAGATGGATGAAGAGCTGTTAACCCACTCATTTTAGGAAGTCCTTTCCTTGCAACCGCCAGAGCATTTATTGATTGTAGAAGGGGACGAATTGGTTTACAACTTGGTGACTCAATTGTGAACTTTGATATCAAAAGGATAATGGACAATCTGGATGTGGGAAAACAATGTTTCATGATCAGGACTTCGGACATGTTATAAGGTGATATGAATGAGAAATTGAGTATTGAAGATCCATTGCAAATCGCCTTAACAATGAAGAAGAGTGAATTTTGTTATTTGAGCCTTGATAGTAAAAGATATGGGTATGCTCGATTCTTGTGAGGTGCTCTCTTGTGAGACTAAAGTCTTGGAGTTAGAACCTATTTCGAGTGATGAGTCTAAAGACAAGGTTTTAGCACCGAAAGTGGAGCTCAAACTGTTACCAAAATTTCTAAGATATGCTTTTCTCGGAATAAAATCTACTTACCCGGTCATTATAAATGATGAACTAGATGAGAATAAGGTTGCCTTGTTGTTAGGGGAATTGAGAAAGTTTAGGAAAGCCATAGGATATTCATTAGACGATATTAAGGGCATTTCTCAAGAACTTTGTGTGCATAGAATCCATTTAGAGGACGAATCAAGGACTTCCATTGAGCCTCAAAGAAAGTTAAATCCTAACTTAAAGGATGTGGTGCGGAAAGAGATTCTTAAGCTTCTAGATGCGGGAATCATTTATACAATTTTCGATAGGAAGTGGGTTTCTCTCATTCATGTAGTGCCCAAAAAGGATGGTGTGACCGTCATTAGAAATGAGAGGGATGAGTTGATTCCCACTAGGATAGCAATGGGACATAGGATGTGCATGGATTATAGGAGGTTGAACTTTAACACTAGGAAAGATCATTTCTCATTACCATTCATAGATAAAATGGTAGAAAGGTTGGCTAATCATTCATCTTCCTAGATGGTTTCTTTCAAATACCAATTCACCCCAATGATCAAGAGAAGACGACATTTACATGTCCTTATGGTACCTTTGCTTATCGAAAGATGCCATTTGGATTATGTAATGCAGAGGCCACATTCTAACAGTGCATGTTGTCAATATTCTCATATTAAATTAAGGAAGTGATGCAGGTTTTCATGGATGATTTTTCTGTGTATGGTTCTTTCTTTTGTGTTTGTTTCTCCAATTGATGCAGGGTCTTACAACGGTGTGAAGACACAAATCAGGTTTTGAATTGGGTAAGTGCACTTTATGGTTCGAGATGGTATTGTGCTTGGTCATCGGATATCTAGCAAGGGGATCGAGGTTGATAAGGCTAAGATTGAGATCATTGGGAGTTTGTCACCACCATCTACGGTTAAGGGAATTCAAAACTTTTTGGGACATGTCGGGTTTTATCGTTGGTTCATTAAGGATTTTTCGAAGATTTCTTGGCCTTTGACACGACTTCTATGCAAAGATGTTGAGTTTAGCTTTGATGAGGAATATAATAAGGCCTTCATGCAACTTAAAGAAGCTTTGGTTAGCGCTCCAAATGTGCAAGCTCCGGATTGGAAGTTACCTTTCAAAATCATGTGTGACACTAGTGACTATGCGGTTGGAGTGCTTTTGGGACAAAGAAAGGACAAGAAACTCCATGTGATCTACTATACTAGTAGAACCCTCGATGATGCTCAAGTGAAGTATGCAACAACGGAGAAATAATTCCTTGCAGTTGTATTTGCATTTGAGAAGTTCAGGTCTTACCTTGTTGGAGCAAAAGTGATTGTCTACACCGATCACTCGACATTGAAATATTTGATAAAAAAGAAAGATGCTAAGCCGAGGTTGTTCAGGTGGATCTTATTGCTTCAAGAATTGGATGTGGAAATCATTGAAAAGAAAGAGATTGAAAATGGAGTTGTGGATCACCTTTCAAGGCTATAGATTGATGAGGACGTACTAATAGATGATTCACTTCGAGAAGAACATGTCTATTTATCCAAGCAATCATAGCTACAACCGAGATCACGAAAGAAGTTGCGACCGTGGAAAAGTTGAAGGAAAATGGTCCATGGTATGTGGATGTAGTAAACTACCTCTCTTGTGGAGTTGAGGCAATCAACATTAATAAGTATAACAAGAAGTTCTTCAAGGATGTTAGTTGGTACTATTGGGATGAGCTATACCTCTATAAGCAAGGGAAAGATAGGCTTTATAGGTGTATTGCAGAAAAAGAAGTTCAAGGGATTCTATTTCATTGCAATGGTTCTAGTTACGGTGGTCATCAAGCTATTTTCAAGACTGAAACAAGAGTCCTTCAAGCCGGTTTTTGGTGGCCTTCAATGTTTAGGGATGCTCAAAATTTTATCTCAAGGTGCAATGAGTGTCAACGCCAAGGTAATATTGGGAGAAGACAAGAGATGCCTTAAAATTTTATCTTGGAGGTTGAGATTTTTGATGTTTGGGGAATTGACTTCATGGAACCTTTTCCATTTTCTTATGGTAATGTCTACATCTTGGTTTCGGTTGGTTATGTGTCTAACTGGGTTGAAGCAATGTCAAGTCCGACCAATGATGCCAAGTTTGTGATCAAGTTGCTTAGAACGATTATATATCCCAGGTTTGGGGTTCCAAGAGTTGTTATAAGTGATGGAGGAAGTCATTTCATCAATAAGGTCTTTGAGAGTCTCTTGAAGAAATATGGTGTTAGGCACAAGGTTGCAAACCCTTATCACCCTCAAACTTCAAGTCAAGTTGAAGTTGAAGTCTCAAACCGACAAATTAAAGAGATCTTGAGAAAGATGGCACAAAAGGCTCCAAAGGATTGGTCAAGAAAGTTGGAGGATGCATTGTGGGCATATCGTACGACATTCAAGACACCATTAGGGACTACACCATTCAACATGCTATATGGAAAGGCTTGTCATATCTGGTTGAGTTAGAATACAAGGATAATTGGGTTGTGAAGATGTTGAACTTTAATCTTAAACTAGCTGTGGAAAAGAGATTGATTCAATTGGAAGATCATGATGAGATACGTAGAGATGTTTACGAGAGTTCAAGGATTTATAAGGAAAATACCATGTTCTTTCATGACAAGAAGATTACGAAAAGGGAGAGTAAGAAGGGAGACAAAGTTATATTGTTCAATTCTCGGTTGAAGCTTTTCCCGGGAAAGCTTAAGTTTTTTTTGTCCGGTCGGTTTGAAGTTAAAGAATTTATGCCTTATGGTTCGGTTGTGCTTTTGAATTCCTTTGGAGAAGAGTTCATGGTGAACGGTCACCGAGAGAAAGTGTGACACCCTAACATGATGTTTCTATATCCGGATTAGGTTAAGTCTGGCCATGGCCGAGCCAAACACTTAGTCAAATATGGCTCCACTTTTATAATTAGTCAAATTCATTTGAGACAGTTTGATAAGACAAAAAATAATGCATAAACTTCAATAAATGGGGTTCTAGTGCAATAATTGTTCAGCTAAAATGCTTATTACATATATCAAGATCCAATAATCCCACTCTTATTCCATCCTTCCACCATCCCGCCTTGCGGTACAACGCGGCCGTACCATCTCTCGACCGGTCTAGCCAATCCTCGACCCATCCCGTCCAGACACATACTTTTCCTGTTTGAACACAGACCAGACTTGTCCGAATGTCGCCCCTTGTCTGAAGGTCGACCAGCCGGGCCCAAACAATCCGCGACCGTGTTCGAACCACGACTGATCTGGTTGGAATGTCCGTATGTCCGGATCCGACCAACGTATCTGAATCCGACAATGCTGTCTGAAATTAACGGACTTGTCCAAATTTCCATACTTTGCTGAATTTTCATGTACTGAACTGCTTTCCCACGTTTGTTAGGATTCCCATTGCCTTTCTCGATCCAGCTCGACAATCCTTACATCAAAACCTCCCCAATTTTCCAACTTTCTCACTTACTTACCCACTTTCCTCGAACCAATCCAGAATCACCCGTACGAGCCATGAAAATCGGGCATTACAGAAAGCCTATCTTGCTGATTTTCAGGACGCGATAGTGGAGAAGATTCCATTATTCGATCCTCATTCCGCATGAAAAGCAGATTATGAAAGTTGAGCTCAAACTTTAAACGAGCACACTTGGGAGGCAATCCCAAGCGTATCCTTGTATATAATGCTTTTATTTCTTTCATTTTTGTCAAGATTGTGTTTATGTTCTTGGTGAGCTTGTGGTTATGTTAGGATTAGATAGAAGAAGGCAATGATGATTGGATAAGGAGGGTTGGGAATGAAGGTTCGAGCACGACTCACGACCACATGGTTTGTGAGGCTCGGCCGCGAGCATCAAACTCTCGACCAAGAGGCTTACATGAAGGATGACAAGTGCTTGACAAGGGCAACTCGAGGGTGAGACCTACGTGAAGCTTGCGGATTTAAAAAAATGCACAGCGATTAACACGAGTCAAGGCCTTACCCGAGCAAAACTCGCAGATGGAGCTGAAGATATCTCGTGACCCAACCATCCCGAAGCCTCTAGCAAGAGCCCTCCTTTTTGACCAACCCTAACCCAAGCCTTGACCGAGAGGCCCTAAGGTTTGACCCAAAATTTTCAAAAAAATTGAAAAGGGGCTAAGGTATGTTTTCCCACCACTAGATCCTACTTTATCCATTTCCATAAAGTATATTCTCATCATTGCCTCTCTCAAAAGAAGTTTCTCTTGTTTTTCAAAACTTTTCTCCAAAAACCAAGACCTTTTCTATTTTTTTTTCTTTCATCTTTGCATCAAGAGATTTTCTTAATCATCTCAAGTTCTCAAGTTCAATTACATTCTCCACAACAAAAAGGTATCAATTCTCTAATCTCTTCTCCATTAAAGCTTAAGGTTTGAACTCTAGATCTATACTTTTCGTTGAGTTTTGAGCTTAATTTTGCGTTGTTGAGTTTATATCTTGCTATAAATTGCTTGGGACTTGTTTAGAGCTTAAATTCATTGATTTCTTGGTCAATTTTGAGGATTTGATAATTAGGGTTCTTGAAGAGAAAGTTTATACTATTTTTAGAATCATTTTGGGGAAAGTGAGTTGATAATGATTGATTGGTTTCCTTGTTGTGTAATTAGGTTGAATTGAGTGTACTTAATTAATGGCTTTATCTCTTCAATTCTTGCGAAAATTTTTGAAATGGGAAATAACTTGCTTTGTGAGAATTGTTGACCTTTTAGTTGACTTTTCAATTCCCTATATTTCTCATGACTTCGATAGTGTTTTGGTCTTTGAATTTTCACTTCATTGTTTAAGGTTTGTTTTAGTGTTGAATTGTGCTTCTATTGACCATATTGCAATACATTACAATCCATTCATTGCCCTATGAAATTATATTTCGATTTTCCAACATTGTAGGGACAATGCCACCTAAAATTCAAAACCAATCACCACAAGACTCTAAAACCAACCAATGGAGGGTGAAGAATCCAATAGCACCACCTCAAAGACTGTACCAAAGGAAAAATATCCTACTAAGCGAACTCCCTCACCTCAAGCTAACATTTATTATCAAGTTCGCATTGGCACACCGATTCATCCGGATTATTGGAAATTACCAACAACTGAAGAACTATATGACTGCATTTCAGATAAGGTGGAGGTGCAGGTTTGTCGGGACTACTATAATGAGGAGCATTGCTATGATGATCCCCCTAATCATTCTTATCCAACCTTCATTGGAAAGCAAAACAATGACGTCCATGTCCACAAGACAATGGACAATCTTCGCAAATAGACAAGGTACCAATCCTTAACTTTGTACATAGTTTTTCCTGTGTATTTTTGAGTTTGTTTTTGAGGTCCCCTTCTATTGAGGTTATTCACTGATCGAGACGATGAGAAATAAGTCCAATAGAGGGAGCCAAGTGGCTAATGATGTTTTTAGTTTTGTTGTTTTATATTTCTTGAGTCATTTTTCGGTTTTTTCATAAAACTTTTTCGAAAAAAGCACAAAAAGTAGCATAGATATAGTTGCATTTACATATCATTTTCTTTAGGATTGAGTCTTAGTTCCATTTAGGTTTGCATGGGAACTTGACTGCCACTTGTAGATTAATTGATTGATTTGCTAAGTTCAACACCCTAGATGCTAATTGTTTTTTGCTTTAGGTTGTTAGTTGAAATTAAGGTTGAACCATTATCTCATATTGAACTTGTGGATCACTTACACATATTTGAGCATCTTTAATCATTTTACTTTGTTGCTCAAATAGTTAGTTCACATTGTGAATTAGTCTCCACACCTTAGCCTTGCTTTCATTCTAGCCATTGCATATTTTTGTGTGTGAATTTAGATATCTTTTGGGGCATTAGGTTAGAGCCAACAAGATTAGTCTCTCATGTAGTTTTGCCTCACGATTTTTGAGCCAAATAGGACTAGGTGGAGACTTCATTTTGGGTGAGAGTGTGTTTGTGTCTATGAGCTTTAATGGTATATATTGGGAAAAGGTTGAATAAAGTGATCGGTTATGAATGTTTAAAGAAGGATTAGGATAGAAAGGGTACGGAAGTTAAAGTAAAAGGGTCTAGTAAAGGGTTTTGGAAGCATAAGAAAGGTTATATGGTTCAAGAAAATGAAAAAACACAATAAGAATAGAATCAAAAAGAATTTAAAAGAAGTTGAGCCATAAGTCTAAGAGAATCCAAACCGCTAGATGTCCTAAGTTTATTAAACCCCTCTCCTTAGAAAGAAATGAAGCTAAAAGGGAATGTGGATCCAAGAAGGTTTGCTTTAAAGAGTGAGTTATCCTTGTGAGAGAAGGGTATATTTTAGGATCAATGGGTACTAGATTTGCTTAGGGATTTAAGTTGATTTGGCATATGATGGATAGATGAGAGTCTACTCTTGTATGCGTAGGTTGGCTTAGACCTTTAGTGTTATTCTAAAGCTCGTTTCGTTTCATGAGTGATCCTTGTACGTTTGAGCATTTCACCCTAAGAAAAAAAGAGATCATTTTAATTTTTAGCCTTAACCCAAACCAAACAAGTTCATGTTGCTTTGCATTGTGTGATTCTTGATTTGCTCTGAATTGAATGTAAAAAGGCTTAGTTAATTTGAATGCAAGTGTAGGTTGAAGTTGGACTTAGGTTGAGTTTCGATGAGTATGGCTAGATTTTTCAGTAAACTCGACACTTAATGCATCCTAGAATTATCATCATGGATAGTGAACTTAGCATTCAATCAACTTGGTCTATGGTTTTTAATTCCCATTTTCAACCCCTTCTTCGGATTATTGTCTTTGTTTGCTTGAAGACAAGCAAAAGGCAAGTCTAGGGGAGTTGATGTGTCTCATATTTATCATAGTTTTCATTGCATTTTAGCATCATTTTCTAGTCATTTAGTTGCATAACATGTCATTTTAGGTTCACTTAGGGTCATTTTCATGCATTAGAGTCCTTAAGCTTTGCATTTGCATATTTTCTCGTTTTTAGGTCTTTTTAAGTGATTGGAGCCTTATAGCATGGAGATTGGATCTCAAATAAGGAAGTTGGATGCATGGGGACTGGATTTACACTCAAGAACGAGAACGCCCGGAGAAAAGATTGAAAAATGGCTAAGGTATTGATGGCCGGCTGCGGCCAGCTAATCAAAGCCACCGGCCACGGGAAGCAAACCTCGACAACGGGATGCAAAAGCATCGACCGTGGGAAGCTAGCTTCGACCGTAGGAAGCTAGCCTCAATCGTAGGAAGGCTTCTCGACCTACACATTCGTATCCAGCGACCAGCTTCACCCGCTGCCTTGACCGCGGACGTATAGTCCTCGACCTGCTTCTCAACTGCGGGCACACAAACCTCACCCTGTCTCGACTGAAACCACTATCCGGGACCACATTCTTTCTTGATCTCGACCAAAGCGTTGACCCGTATGACCCAAGGCGCGTGAACGACAAGACATTTTAGTTTGATTTTGCGGTTAAAATCAGTTTGTCCCGGTTTAATTTGGTTCAATTTAAGTTTCCTAAAACCTTAATCCTAAGGGGTATAAATACATGGATGGACACACAAACACATTATGCAATTAATTTTCTTAAGTTTTCTAGATCTAGCACAGTTTTTCTCTTATTTTCTTAAGAACATCTTTGAAGAAGATTTGAGAAGAAACATTGGGATCCACTTGGATGATCCATATTTTTGGGTCATTTCTTAATATAATTAAGAATCTCTTGTTTATTTCTCTCACATTTTTCATCATGCATTGCTTTTATTGCATTGTTATTTTTGATTTGAGCATGAGTGAGTAGTCTCTTAGAATGGTTTAGATTGTGACTAGATCTAGGGCTTGGTTATGATTGATTGATGATTAGGATTAGTGGATCCTCCTATCTATGTGTGTTTAATGCTTAATTCATCTTGATCACTTGAGTTATATTGCTAGGAAAATCATCGCCTGAGAGGTGTTCGATGAAATTCCCGAGAGCCTATTTTAGGAAATCTTTCTCCATAGCCTTCAAGAGATGATGTTATGGGATGGATTGGTCATAGTGGACTTTTTTGTAAAGCATTAAGGAGTCTTGATCTAACAAATCAGAGTTTAGTTGGGTCATTTCTCTTGAATAGTGATTAGCGCCATGAGAGTGGGCAAGTCTTGTTATCATTGTTGTGTTCGATGGCCTAGGTGGTGCATTTGTGATCTCCTTGTTGCATCATTAATACATTTGGCTTACTCCAAGATTTATTGACATTGCCTAGATCATTCGCTTTTATTATATTGTCATTTGCTAGTTTAATTTTGTTGCATTGCCTTCATTTTGATCTTGTTTGAGTTGCTTGTTAGTATGGCTATGATTAGATGCATTTGCTTATTCCTTGCTTTTGTCTGTTCCTTGTTTTAGTTTAATTTGAACCATTCTCATCTTGATCACTCTAGATTAACATTGAGCTTGCATCCCTACTGTGTGACCTTAAACTTCTTGTGGGATTCGAACCTCAAGTATATTCAACTTCTTGGTTTGTTGTGTATTTTTTGATTTAATTGCATGTTTGCCACCACTACAAAATGCAACATCAGCTAGTCATGATAATTTCATGAACCAAGGATAGAAGACGGTAGAGCTCTCATTGAAAATTTGGCACTTGCTGATGGTTAGTATGGCATGGATTATAACCGCACAAAACGAGGATCAAACAATTCAGTGAGTAGGAAGGAGCTGAAGACTTTACATGACAAGTTGGAGAAGCTACTGATGGTTCATCATAAACAAGTGAAACTTGTTGAGAAGTAACAGATTCAAGAAGGGGAGGAGGAGCAGGTCGAAGAAATTTGTTTTATGCAGAATCAAGGAGGACAGCGGAAATAGAACAACTACAAGCAGCATCCAAACTTCTCTTATAGGAGCACCAATGTAGAAACCCCCAAACCAAGTCTACCCACCCCAACCCACTCAGACCAAGGCTTGGATCCCTAAGCAGCAGTACCACCAAAGCTTCTAACCCGCACCAGCTGCACCTCAAGCTTCAGCACTAACACATCAACCTCCATCTGATGTAATGGAAATGCTCTAACAAATTCGTCAAGTAAGAATACTCAACAAGCTGAGCTCTCCAAGAAATTTGCTGAGGTTTACCAAGGGATTGATACTTCCCATAATGATTTGAATTGTAAATTTGAGACTCTCAATGCCAGGTTAAAGTATGTAGAGAGCCAACAAGCATTTGCTTTTTTGAAGACTACTGGACAACTCCCTAGTAAAGCTGTTCAGAATCCTAAGTAGTACACCACTCAGTCAATCAAACTTAGGAGTGGTAAAGAGCTTCCACTACAAGCTGAGAACATAAAGGAGACTGAGGACAATGTAATTCAAGAAAGAGAGGAGAAACCAACTGAAAAATCACTTCCCATAGCTCCACTCGCCAGTACCCCTCGCCACCCCTAGCGAGTTTAGCCTTCAGAACCTCAAAAATCTACTATCTCGAGCACACCCGTGGCTCAATATGTTGATAAGCCTAAAGTACCCTTTCCTGCACGTTTAAAGAAGGATCAGTCAGCAAGGTACAAGGAACTCTTTAATAAACAGATCAGGGTGATTGAACTCAAGATCCCACTCTTAGATGTCTTTGCTCTAATCCCTTAGTTTCAGAAATTACTCAAAGAATCAGTGAAGGAGAAAACCCAAGTAGCTAAAGGAATGGTGATGGAAAAATTTGAGTGTAAAGTTGGGCTCCAGCCAACATTATGCTAGAAAAGTTGGAAGATCCAGGGACCTTTACATTACCATGTTCTTTGGGTCACCTTGATTTCAAGAAAGGACTTTTGTGATTTGGGAGCTTTTATAAGCCTAATGCCTCTCACAGTAGCAAAGAGACTAAGTTTTGAGGACTATATGTCAAGCAAGGTGTCTATTATCCTAGCAGACATAACTACACGTTCACCACATGTCTTGCTAGAGAATCTGCCTATGATATACATGCATTTTACCCCATTTTAGCTGCACAATTCACATTCGTTTGCATCCATTCTCATTGCATATTCAGCATTTAGAGTCCTTTTAGGCTTTCATTGCATCCATTATGCATACATGTTGCATTTGGAGCATCTCAGGTACTTTTGAGCTTATAAGAGCATTCTGGAGTGGATTTGATAGAAAGGCTGCAAGGATCATCCTAAGACAAAGCGCCTGAACAGAAGACCTTGCAAACTGAAGATTTCACAAGCCAAATCAGCCTAACTCGTCACCCATCTGGATGAGTTCGAGAGGATTTGTGGTCTAATTCGCATCAACGGCCTATCTGAAGATGCCTTGAAGCTTCGCCTATTCCCATTCTCACTTGATGATAAGGCTCACATCTGGGAGAAGCATCTCCCTCAAGGACTCATAACCACTTGGGCTGACTGCAAAAGGGTCTTTCTAGCTAAGTTCTTCTCAACTCACAGAACTGCAAAGCTTCGAAACGCTACTTCAACTTTGTTTAGAGTGGGATAGAATCTCTAGCTGAAGCCTGGGAGCGTTACAAGACATATCAGTCTCAGTGCCCACATCATGGTTTCTCTGAGGAAACCATCCTGAGCCAGCTTTACAGAGGCATTCAACCCAAACTTCGAATGCTATTGGATACAACTAGCAACGAGAATTTCTTGAACCAAGACGTGGATGATGGTTGCGAGTTGATTGAGAATCTGGCACTTGCTGATGGCCAATATGGGGAAGACTATGATTGAACTGAGCGTAAGTCAAGTGAATCCGATTCGGTTAGTCGCAAAGAGCTGAAAATTTTGAGTGACAAGATAGACAATCTGTTACTGGTTCATCACAAGCATGTCAATCTTGTTGAAGAGGATCAAACTCAAGAAGGGGAGGATGAGATGGGTGCTGAAATCAATTTTATTCAGACCAAAGGAGGTCAGCGACAGTGGAACAACTACAAGAATAACAACCTCTCCTACAGAAGTAACAATGTAGGTAACCCTGAAGATCAAGTTTATTCTCTAATGCCTACTCAGCAAAAGGTTTGGATACCTAAGCAGGGATACTAGCAAAGCTTTCAACCTAAGCCACAAGCTTCAACGTCAGATAAGTAAGAACCTTCAGACATCATGGAGATGCTTCAGCAGATTCGACAGGGCCAGACTACACAAGCTGCAGAGTTTACCAAAAAATTTGCTGAGGTACACCGTAAGATAGACACCTCTCATAATGACCTGAACTTTAAGTTTGAGACTTTGAACACTAGGCTCAAGTATGTTAAAAGCCAGCAAGCATCTGCATCAACTAAGACTCAGGGTCAATTACCAGGTAAAGCTGTTCAGAACCCGAAGGAGTATATAGCTCAATCCAGTGCACTCAAGAGTGGTAAAGAACTACCAACTCGAGCTGCATAGACTAAGGAAACTGAGGACAGTGTGAACCAAGAAGGGGAGGGAAAACAAGCTTGAAAATCACCCCCAAGCCAACTCGCGAGTCAAGCTCGCCAGTTAGATCAGTGAGTTGAGCCTGTAGACATTGCAAAACCAGCTTTCGAGCCTACAATTCTGATCCCCAATACTGTCAAACCTAAGGCACCCTTCCTAGCACGCCTCAAGAAGGATCAAATGCAGAATTACAAGGAGTTTTTTGAGAAGCAAATGAAAGAGGTTGAGCTGAATATTCCACTGCTTGATGCGTTTGCTTTAATTCCCCAATATTAGAAATTTTTGAAGGAAGCCATCAAAAGAGAAGGTTCACTCAGTTGAAGGTTAGGATATAGAGGGCTATGAGTGTAAAGTTGTTGCTGAAGCTAAGATTGTGTTGAAGAAGCTAGAGGATTCAAGAACATTTACTATACCATGCTCATTGAGTCATTTCCATTTTAAGAAGGGGCTATGTGATCAGGGAGCCTCGATAAGCCTGATGTCATTCACAATAGCAAACAGGCTGGGCTTTAATAACTACAAGCCTAGCAAGATGTCTCTTGTGCTAGCTGATAGGAGTACACGCTCACCACATGGCCTGCTAGAGAATTTGCCTATCAGGATTGAAAATGTTGAAGTTCCTACTGACTTCATAGTGATTAATATGGACGAAGAGCCTCAAGACCCACTATTTTTGGGAAGACCATTTCTAGCTTCAATTGAAGCAGTAAGAGATGTCAAGAACAAGACCATTGAGCTGGATCTGGGTGGTAGCGAAAAATTGAAGTTCAATCTAAACGAAGAATCAAGGAGGCAAACGATTGAAGGTCAAAGCTTTACAGTAACTGAGCTGAATGAGGATTCAGGAGCTGAGAATAACGAGGAGGGAACTCTGGTTCCTTTCCCAAAATCACACCAAACTAAAGTGTGAAGAGTCGAGCTTGAGACTCTAAACAAGCGCACTTGGGAGGCAATCCCATGACTATCCTGTTTATATATCCTTTGCTTTTAATTACAAATTTTTCTTTACATTACTAGAATATTTTGCCTAAGTTTAATTTTTTGGTCATTTAGACTTTGAGTATAGAGCTTGCTTACTAGGTTTATGATGATGTGCTGAGTGAGTGATGGCATAAGGGAAAAATCATGGAGAACAATTTAATGATCCACTATTACTCATCCTACTTACTCACTGAAATACATCATTCATCCTTTTTGGCTATTTTTGTTTGATCTTGCAACAATCACTGATTTGCTCACACTAAGCCTTTCCTAGATATGTGTCTTTTGCCTTTTTATATGTTTGTCGTGCAGGAACTCGATCAGAAAGGGGAAGGAACAGTCACTGAGCAGTTGTGGATCAGACAAAAATTTTTTGGGCTTCATGAATAGTACTCGCAAGTCCACTAGAGAGTTAGCTACAGAAAGTCGAAGCCTAGTAAGGGGCTTGAGATCCACAAGCGAGTTGGGCTTGAAGTCTAGCCCAATTAGATCATCTAGAAGGTTGAAGTCACTTCGTTGCTACAGTACCGACGAGTGGATCAATGAGTGGTGTAGAAATGAGCAGAGAATTTGTGGTTGGTCCTGAAGTGGTATGGCGAGTAGGACCAGCGATGATGAGATCCTCCTAGGATTGAACTCTACAAAGACTGCTGGATTGACGAATTGAATGAGTTGAAATCGTGGGTTGATGAGTTGAAAGTGAACCCGTGGGATTGATGAAGGATTTGGGCTGCGGATTGA
>OVAX01000685.1:0-56223 GCA_900406405.1 Lepidium africanum
GTTTTACAACGAATTAGCAACGCGAAAAAGCGTTGCAACACTAATGTTTTGTTGTAGTGATTGGTTATGAGATCTAGGCTTATGAACAAAGCTAATAGAGTCAAACTTAAAAGACCAGTATTCCACCGTCGCCCTGTAGTAATGTAGCCGCATGTTCGCACTCTTAGATTTCAGTAAGGTGTTAATTATCAAGTTGTCGCTTTCAAAGATGACAGACCGATACCCAAATGACCACATTGATTGAATGGCCTAAATAAGCTGTAAACTCGGCCTCTTCAATGGTTGATCGCCCTTCAAACTTTATCATCCCAAACCATAGTCTATGCCCATTCTCATCTCTCGCAATCCAGCCCAAACATGAAACAGAGTGTTGATGTAGAGAGGAATCATAACTGCATTTAATAAAGCCACACCTTGGTCGAGTCCAATATTGGGAGCCATTATGATTGGGAGCCATTGGAGGATTAACCATCGATGTAGTTTGTGTGTCCTCCTGACGGCAAATCCATTCTAGCGTATCGGTAGTAATCTTCCCAAATATATCAGTAATAGTAAAAGTATGACGCCCAAAACTGAGATCATTTCGGTTTTCCCATGTCCTCCAAAGAAGATAAAATGGTAAACTTCGATGAAATTAGGATATGTCGATGAGGTATGAATGTTAAGTAGCCAAAGAAGTTTATCTGAGAGACTTATAGTTGCATCACATATTATTGTTGTTGGTATACCAGATAAACGCCACAAAGATTCTGTATATGGACATAAAAAGAAAACATGTTGTTGTGATTCAATGACATTGCAACACCGCATGCATTGTTGAGCTCTTTCTGCATGACGTCTTATCAAATTTTCACCCACTGCTAATGTATTGGAACCAAGTCGCCACAGAAAATGCTGTACTTTTGGTGCAAGTTTTATTTGCCAAATAAGTTTTGCAACATCTCAGTGTTGCGCTAATGGAGCCTGATAATCCGAAGCAGAGGAAAGTTTTGTGGAAGCTAACCAGTAACCGGATTTTATAGTATAAATACCGTTGGGAGTATTAGACCAGATATAGGAGTCTGCGTGCTGTAATTTAGGCAAGAAATTTTGGAGAATATTCATTTAATCCGATTGGTGGACATAGTTTTGAATGGTGTTATAGTTCCATTGATATGTATCCGAGTTGATGTGTAAGGTAACCGGTTAAACCAAATTCACCACCAGCTTAAGAAGCGGAGGTCGTGGGGGTGTAGTCGATAACCAAGAGTCTAAACCTAGTGCTGTTGTAGACCGTTGCCTATGTGTCTTTGGAGACCTGAAGCTAGCAACTTATGATCAAACAATAATGACTGCCACCCATATGAAGCTTGGAAACCAACCTTAGCGGAAATGATGTCATTACGAGGGAAATAATGTGCCTTAAGCACACGATGAACTAAACTATGTGGTCGATGTAGAATCTTCCAAACCTGATTAGCCAAAAGGGCTTGATTAAATTCTTTCAGTTGCCGGAAACCCATTCCACCATTAATCTTTTGTGTCATCATCTTATTCTAAGATATCCATGGAAATTTGCGCTTATATGGTGTATTACCCCACCAGAAGTCATGAATGATATTATCTATTTTAAAACACAGCTCAGCTAGGACACGAAAGTAGTTCATCGAGTAAACTGACATAGCATATGCAACAACCTTTATAACGTTTCTTTACCTGCTTGGGACAAGAATTTCATTTGCCATCCTTATATCCGTTGAGTAACTTTCTCATAAATGTAGTCGAATAGCTTTTTTTTTTTTTACCCTAAAATTGTTTGAAGAGACCTAAATTTTTACATCCACCTCCTAAAGTTGGAATTTGTAGAAGCTGGATGATACGAGTACAAGTATTTGAAAAGACATTTAAACCAAAAGTAATGGACGACTTTTGGAGGTTATCATCTGACCCAACGCTTCTACATAAGCCCAAAAGATATAAAATAGCGATTATGTATTGGAGTGGTCCAATTTTGTAAAAAAAGAGGGAATTTTCGGAAAGTAGCAGGTGTGATATCATCGGTCCGCCCCTGCTTATAGCCATACCTTGTAAGGAACCCTCACGTGTAGTTTCACTGAGCATAGAGTTTAGACCATCTGTCCATATGATATATAAATATGGAGAAAGAGGAGCGTCTTGACGAAGTCCTCTTGTTGGACAAAAAGAACCATATGGGCTGCCATTAATTAACACTGAAAAGGATACAAACTTGACACAAGCCATAACCAACGATATCTGACATGGACTGAAGCCTTTCTAGGAAAGAACACCTTCCAAAAAATTCCATTCAACATGGTTGTAGGCTTTACTTATATCAGTCTTACTGCTATATATTCATAATTACTTTTTCTTCACCCTTAAGGATTGAAAAAATTCGTGGGCAATAAGGATATTATCATGTATCAACCGTCCGAGTATGAATGCTATTTGGTATTCGCTGACCAAATCTGGAAGGTTACTTTTCCACCTATTAACCAAGAGGTTCAATATTATTTTATACACAACATTACAGAGTGCTATTAGCCAAAATTCTTGCATCGAGACTAGATTAGAGTTCTTAGGTATCAAGGAAAATTTTGTATGATTCCAAGTATCTGGCATGATTCTTGTCTCAAAAAAGAGTTTGATTTCTTCAACAATGGCTAGTGCAACGATGTCCCAATACTGTTGATAAAACGAAGCTGTAATTCCATCAAGGCCAGGAGCTCGGGTTAGACCTATATCATGAATTGCAGTCGTAATCTCATCCATCGTAAATGCTTGATCTAAGAAGGCATTGTGTTCGGTTGTCACCACTCGAGTAAGTGTTTGCAATCATGGCTCAGAATTACAATTCATGAAAGATGTGAAGAGTGTAGAAAAATAATGTGTTGCCTCTCGAGCAATTGCTCGGTTTCCGTGAACATATTGATCATTAGGTTCCCAAATGTGAGGTATCTGGTTCTGGGCTCTTTGGGTTTCATTGAAGCATGAAAAATTCGTGTGTTACAATCTCCTCCATTAAGCCATTGAATCCAGCTTTTAGTACGTGAATGCCTTGGCAAGTTATGAGCGAAGATCTCGAATCTGTGTTGTTGAGCAAAGTGGATTGGATTGGGCTTCATCCACAAGAGTTGTTAATGAATGGATCTGTAAAGCTGAGTTGTGTTGAATTGACTATTTCCATGTTGAAATATCACGGAGACACTGACAAATACGTTCACCAACAAATAGACAATTTGATGAGGGTGTTGTTAACCAAGAGTTTTAAATAACACTACGAAGTTCTGGAAATGAGTAAAGTCGTGAGTTAAAGCGAAATTTCTTTGGACCATGATCAGCGCATACTTGAATTTGTATCACATAAGGCTTATAATCACTTCTTCCAAACGGTAAGTGAATTATTGATGCATGAAATTGAGCAAACCACTCGGTATTTTCAAAATCGAGATCTAATCTGCTGGCTATGTGCTGAGAATGTCTTTGCCAAGTCCAAGTCATGTGGCCACCATGAGATGGTAATTCCTGAAGATCACAAGCGGTAATCATGTCCTTGAATTGTTCAAAACTCCACAATTCCCTTTTTTGACCACCTTGTTTGTCTTTGTTACATAGTATTTCATTAAAGTCACTGCAGAGCTTCCACAAACCTTGTCTCATTGAAGATATATGTTGTAATCTTTCCCACAAGTGATGTCGTAATTGAAGAATTGGGTTGCCATAGATACACGACAAGTAAAAACAAAAAATCTTATTATTTATCATTACATCAAAGAGTCTTGAATTAACATAGTTAAATGTTACATCTATAATATTACACCAAAGTAGTGCCAATCCACCTCTAATTCCATGTGGAGAGACACATCGAACGTTTGGAAACTCGAGTTGTGTGGCCATATTTCTAACAATATCATCATCGTTCTTTGTCTCAATTAGAAAGAGTATGTCCAAAGTATACTACCAGAGTATACTTTTGAGGCGTCAAACTATCGAGGACCCTTACAAGCCTTGATAGTTCCAAAATCCGACATTCATTGCGCCTCTAGTGGCTTGTGGCCGACCGTGCCATCAACTAAAGGAATTGGATCAGGAATCTTCACATCCGTTGGAGGAGAGGAGAAGTGATATGCAGAGTCCAGTGTGGAAAACCAATCCTGCATCATTGTGACAACAGATTCATGTTGAGTACGTTTGGAATAAGTCACAAGGGAATCATCAAGTGCCCCTGAGCATTTTGTATCACGGCAACATAGAAAGATTACCATGATCCAACCTAGATCTAACCCATCTCCTCACTAACCCTAAATAGATCTACTCACTAATCATAGCAAATAACATGATCCCAAAATTTAGAGATGATGACATGAATAGATTAAGCATGAAAACTAAACAAACTTCATTACATAACCATAGACAGCAACTTAATCCATATTCCAAGATCTTACTCTAAAGAAGCAATAAATCTAAGAACAAGAGAGAAAAGTGGCTGTTTTGATGCTACTAATAAGAGTAAAAACAAGGATAACTGTTTTTGGGGGCTAAAAGGGTATTTATAGCCCCCTTACATTAACCATAGCACGGTCAACGCAGAAAATAAAAGTCAACAGAATATGCCACTCACAGGTGACAGAGAGTAAGGTAGGCGAGTGGTGCATCTGGGTGTCTAGATCAGGTCTACTCACTGGTGTAGGCGAGGCATCTGGGCGAGTGATGTTCTTTTGGGTTAAGTCAGGTACACATTCACTTCACTCGCAGCAAGTCAGTGAGTGCAGCCAGCGAGTCTTCATTTCTGGACACAAACACAGCTTCACTCACAGTGTTGACGAGGGGACTGAGTCAGTGAGTTGTGTTATTTAATTCTAAGCTCCTTCTGGTCCAAGTCTTGATTCTAATCTGAGTCTCCTCTTGTCTTTAATCCGAAAACACTCCAACGTGCTCCAAACATATTTCTAAAATCACTCAAATGCAATGCAAGTGCAAAACATGCGATGCAAACCTAAAAGACTCTAAAATGATGCAAATGTAAAAGATATGGATGCAAAACAGAATGATTTATGAACCTAAAATGGACTAAAATGCAGACATATCAACTCCCCCAAACTTAGATTTTGCTTGGCTTCAAGCAAATGTAGAAATCTAAAAAGGAAAAGAAGATGCAATATTGGAAACTCAAAGCCAAAACATGCTGGTTCGAGGGTTAAACAATCAATTTCCTTGTCAAAAGTTCTAGGATGCAAACATTCTACTATACTCAAAAACACTAGCCATGTTCATCTCAAAACCAAATGAATTCAACATTGACTACTCATGCATTCAAATAAGTTGTCCCTTTTAACATTCATTAAAATTCAGAACTGTGGATCAAGTCTAAGCATCAATGAGGAATTCATTTGGTCAAGGTAAGGTTTAAGAGATTAAAATGATGTCCTACAATATATGGTCAATTAATGCATCAAAGGATCACTCAAAAATGGATAAGCTTCAGCATAATGATAAAGGTGAGATCCAGTAGGCGCATACAAGAGCATATATCCATCTACCCATACACCCAAACTATCCAACCTAGCCATTCTAAACCCAAAATATGATCCTAGTCTACCTTTTCAACATAAGGCTTCTTCTTTTTCAAGCCACCAAGATCATAAAACACAAGCTTTTCCAAGGGTCTTATTACTTGAACTTCTAGCGGTTTTTGAACTTAAACACTTAGAGCACTAGGCTCTTTTCTTCTTTAACCAAGACTTATTCTTTCTTTTCTCATACTTGAAACCTTTCTTGTTCTTTCAGTTTCCCAAAACCTTTACTAGAAATCTTTTATACTTCCAGCCAATTCCCTCGTTAAACTCCTTCTTTTAAACCTTTCTTTTCCTTTCTTATACTCTTCATAATCCAAGTATTTTGAGAAATCCATAAACTCCACAATGACGCAAAGACTAGATAATTGGTAATTCAAATTCTGGTTATCACTTAAGCAAGGGACAACATCGAATCACAGCGTTTTCAATGAAAATATGCAATACATTCCAATAATTCCAAGCATGGTTCGGTTTTAATTTCAAGCAAGAATGAATGCATCAAACAACTTAAGATGAAGGCAGTGATTCTAACCATCAAAAAAGCAGTAAACAAGATAAAAGCATCATAGTTCCCAGTGCAAATTAGACTCAATCTACATGATATGCAGCTACATGACACTCTTTTTATGCAACTTTTTTTTTAGATTTTTTAATTTTTTTTGTGCTTTCCTATGCTTTACATGAATGCATGAATTATTGGATGCTAAAAGAAAATTATTTTTGGATTTTTATGAAACATAGATGTATGCATGATTCTACTATGAAATGTACTCTAGAACGCTCCCCCAAACTTAAATCACATTATCCTCAGTATGAGTAAAAATCTGAAGGAAAATTCTAGACAATGCATGAAACAAATCAAACGATTAAAAATGCAATGGTACGTACAATGAAGAGTAGAAGAACATGTTACCTTACTTGTAATCAAATATATGTGAGGTGGAGGCATTTATATCCTTAAGAGTGTAGTCAGCAACGCGTCTGTATTGGACCAGAGGTGCCTCTTCGATTGGTTGAGCGTAAAATAGCATTGGACTGACTTCTGGGAACAACTCACTGGTTCTGGCGAGTGGTGCAAGTGAGGCATCAAAATCTGGTTTCTGGGATTGACTCACTCGCTGGTACAGCGAGTGGAGTAAGCGAGTCAGTATTCCTCTGTCTGCGAGGCCTTTTTCTAAGTGCCAGAGTCCCTTCTGCTGATGAGTGTCTTGTTGGGGCAAGTGCTGGAGTGTTCATTTCGTCCACTGAAACTGAGTGGCATCTCCAAGGTGATTATGGAGCTTGAGTCTGAGGGATCTCTCCACTAAACCGTTCTTTAAGTGCATCCAATTATCTCCTCATCTCTTTCCGTTCTTGTTTTCATTCCTGCTTTTCCTTAGCAAACCCCTTTACCTTCTTTACCAACCATTTTCCAAACTTCTGCAACTTCCCGATATGCTTATGTGCTTTTTTAGAAGGAATTCCCTGCTGTGGTGCATCAAACTCCTCAAAGAAGTATATTTCTGGTTCAACCTCATCTTCGTTTTAAGGTGAAGCTATTAGAGGTTCTTGAGGTGGTTCATACTCATCAACCAAGGTGTTCAGGGGAAAGATAAATTTGATATTACCAATCCTCTTGATCGAAGTTAGCTCTGGACAAGGTAGAATCATCCTTGCATTTTTCTAGATTGGATGGTTAAACCTGTATAGCAACTGCTTATTCTCCTCCTCTTTCCATAAGAACTTGGCTCCCCTTAAGTAACTAACTGTCATAAACCTTGGTGGATACACTTCTGATTCGCTCAAATCCACTCCATAAGCCTTTAGAATATGAGCTACAACACCTCCAATAAAGATAGGCTTAGGAGTACCTTTTTAAGCTTGGACCATTGCTCTAGATTGATAGTTACGGAAGTGGTTGGCGAGAAAAAAAGATAGACTCGAATCTGCAACATCTCCCAAAATACTCATACCACTAGTCGTTTCTCCACAAATCTCCTTAAGTGCAATGACCATCAGCGGTATTTCCCCAAGGTTTACCAGCGATGTAGAAGGCCTAGCATAGAAAATATTGGCAATAGCTCCCCTAGCATAATAGATAGATGGATTCCTAATCCAAGTCCCTTTACTGCTAGACGGGTTAAACTCTTATTCTCCATAAATCATAAACCAAACCGCATCTATCTCTGTAGATTCTATATTAGGATAGCTAACTTATCCAGCCTTGAAACCAAAAAGCTCATCTAATTGCTTAAATGTGAATTTGTAGTTTTGACCATTTACCTTAAATGTAATGTATCTTGGTCCATCCCTCTCGATCAAGGCTGCAGGCCTTGTAACATATTCCTGAACCTCCATGGTGGCCAGAAACTGCATTGTCTCGTCTTTGTGTGAGTCCAAAACCATAGACATAAACTGGGTCAAACTGCAACTCTTAAATACCGAATCCACATCTTTAGCAATCTGCAATCTCTCCATAGTTAGCCGGTGATAGTAAACCGTTCCTTTCATCCCCATCATATTCAATGCCTCATAAGCCTTTGCCGGAGTGGCTTTCTTCTTTTGAGCTCTATGTCTTCTGGCAGCATATTTCTCCTCTAAGAAAACTCTAGCTTCATCTTCTGTATACCCATTATCAATCAGAGTATAGAGATCCTTCTGAAATTCTGTTTCAGGCTCGTTTCTCAATTTGCTCTCGGAACCTTTCCCTTCTTCCACGTTCATTAGTGAACCTTGTGCTTCAGCTCCTGCTGCTTCCTCTTTTGAACTGACCCTTGGAGTCTCACCCTCACTTTTCTCAGGAACAGCAACTCCTTTACCCTTATCAACCGGTGAATCATCCATCAACGCTTCCAAAACTCACTCCCTTTATCGAAATCCCTGATAACTCAGTATTCGTGTTGTGTGTCTTCAAAGCACTCTTCAATGATTTGATCAAGGAGCTGGAGCTTGACTTACTAGGAATGGGTAATGATGGCTGAATAGATGTTTCCATCACTTCCTAGTTTGATGAGAAATCGGCTCCTCCTCCTCACTCTCTTCTTGAATGAGCTTTCCGCGATCCTTGACATGCTTTCATTTACTACTTAAAAAATTAGTATCATCAAGAGGCTGCTTGGAGTCTTTAGCCACAGCTTTAGCAGCATCTTTCACTTCTTGGCGACCTTCTTCATCTGAGCTGCCTCCCTCTTGTCACGTTCTAAAGCTCGATAGTAAGCATCCACACGGATCCGGTGTGTTGTTCTTTCAATCAAATTTCTATCAGACATGGTGCAATAGCAGTAAAAATTGAGTAAAGATGCCTTTGTGAAACCTTGAAGAAGCAACTCACCTATGTCACTCACTGTAGGTGGCGAGTGAGCTCTGAATTTGGATAAATCTTCAAGTATGGACTTGATTCTACTTTGACTCGCCTCGTGCACTCAGATGTAGGCTACGAGTGGTGATTGGTCTTCACTGATCCTCAATAAAGCTGCTTCAACTCGCCGAATGTACTCGGTGGAAGGGACCGAGTTGAGACTTATGAAATGAAAACCTGCTCAGAACTTAGAGAGATGCTTGAACTTGAGAGAGTGGAGAAGACTGATGTGAGGAAGAAGTGAGGAGTGAGTGGGGGACAAAAACTGTCAAAGGGAGCCAAAACCATGTGCTCAATGCTCTCCACTTGCCAACTCTGCTTTGTTTCTGTCCACACATTTCAAAAGTGAAATTTCTTGGCCACACAAGTTTAACTCGCCAAGTACACTCTCTAACCATGGTCGAGTTAACTTAACTCACCATTCTATAAGCCATGGTAAGTTAACTCGCCTAGTACACTCTTGACCATGGTTGAGTCAATTCCAACCACACCTTCTAGAAACCATATCTGGCCCAACTCACCTAGTCTCGCTAATGGGCCTCATAGTACTGTTTATCTGACCCAACAAACCCCAAACTAATCCACACAATTACTCAATGACTGTCCCAAGCTCCGTTGATCTAATTTCCTGAGTGAACGAAGACATTCAAACAAGAAACAAAGATATCTGGATACAGATTAATGTGAATTAATCAACACTTAATCTAATTAATCATCAATCAATTCCTAGAGATTAAGCAAATGATTAACTGTGAGATCAAAATCATAGAACAAAAGAGATTAGGCGATGTATTTGAGTGAATAAGTAGGATTAGCAATAGGGGATCATTAGATTATGCTCCAAAATATGTCCCATATGCAATAACTCACTCAATATATCACCGGGAAGGATACTAGTCCCCGTTGACCCAAGTCAAGTCAACAAAAAAGTCAACAGCTTCTAAAAGCTTAGGACTCGGATGACCCACTTACTGCATGGCCGAGTGAAATACTCTTCTTTTGTTTACAAATTTTGGGACACACCTAGTCAACGAGCTGGTACAGCAAGTGCTATCCTTAAAGGTGCTAAAAATTATACTCAACCTTCTTAAGTGCTGAACATGAAACAAACATGACTATAACCACAAACCAAACACAATATGTTCAGAAAAAGGCAAAAACAAAGCAATAAAAAGTTGAAATGAAACTATATACAAAGGATATGCTTAGGACTTCCTCCTAAGTGAGCTTGTTTAGAGTCTCAAGCTCGACTCTTCACACTTTTCAGACTAGTGTGGTGTTGGGAGAGAAACCAGAGTTCCCTCTTCTTCATTTTCAGTGCCAATACCATCATTGAGCTTAGTCACTGTGAAGCTTTGGCCTTCAATTATTGGCCTCCTTGATTCTTCATTAAGATCAAACTCCATCCTTATGTCTTGACCCAAATTCAGCGTAATTGTCCTATTTTTCACATCTATTACTGCCCCAACTGATGCTAAGAACGCTCTATCCAATAGCAATGGATCTTGAGGTTCCTCATCCATGTTGATCACAATGAAATCCATAGGAACTTCCACATGTCCTATCTTGATGGGCAGATTCTCCAGTAGTCCATGAGGTGATCGTGTGGATCGATCAGCTAGAATCAAAGACAATTTTCAAGGGTTATAGTTGTCAAAGCCTAGCATCTTAGCTACGGTGAATGACATCAAACTTATGGAAACTCCAAGGTCACACAGTCCCTTCTTGAAATTGAGATGACCCAATGAGCATGGCAAAGTGAATGTTCCTGGATCTTCTAACTTTCTCAAGAATGCCTTAGCTTCAGCAACAGCTTTACACTCAAAGCTCTCCATCTCCAATCCTTCCACCAAATGAATATTCTCCTTGACTGCTTCTTTCAAGAACTTCTGATACTGAGGAATTAGAGCAAACGCATCCAAGAGTGGTATCTTCAGCTTAACCTCCTTCATTTGCTTCTCAAAAATCTCTTTGTACCTCTGTGTTAGATGCTTCTTGAGGCATGCAGGGAAGGGTGTTTTCGCTTTCTCCAGAGGCTGGACATTTGGTGCACTCGGAGCTGGTGACTTACTTAAGGTGTCAGAAGGCTCCACTCGCTGTGTATGGCGAGGGGCACAAACGAGTGGTGCCTCAGTAGCTATTTTTGTAGCTTTTTTCTCCTTTCCTTCTTAAATTACACTGTCCTCAGTGTCTTTGGTAGCTTCAACTTGCTGAGGGAGCTCTTTACCACTCCGGAGAGTGATAGATTGGGCAATGTATTCCTTAGGATTCTAAATAGCTTTTCCTGGAGCTGCCCACTAGTCTGCACAGAAGAAGACGCATGTTGACTCTCAACATACTTTAACCAAGCATTAAGGGTCTCAAACTTGCAGTTTAGATCACTATGGGAAGTATCAATCCTGTGATGAACCTCAACAAACTTCTTTATCAACTCAACTTCCTGTATGGTTTGTCCTTGGCGTATTTGCTAAAGCATCTCCATGATATTAGCTGGAGCTTGTTGAGTTGGTGTTGAAGCTTGCGGTGTAGCTGGTGTCGGTTGAAAGCTTTGGTGGTACTACTGCTTAGGGATCCAAGCCTGTGTCTGTGTTGGCTTTGGTGGATAAACTTGATTATATGGGTTGGCGACATTAGTGCTCCTGTAAGAAAGGTTGTTGTTCTGCTTGTAATTGTTCTATTGCCTTTGGGTGAACTGATGGTTACTTCGTCTTCAAACATCCTTTGTTTTACGTGCACTCCTTGTTCCTGTGTAAAGAATTCCTTTGATGTCTTCCCCACAGACGGCGCCAACTGTTCGAACCGAGTATAGCACAAAGAGCTAAATCTAAAATTCTGAAAAAAAAAACGGAAGAATGGGCAAGGATTCTTGAGAGCTTTAAAGAAAAGAAGTGTATTGCAAATAAGATGGTTGCCGAGTACAGTTTGTTGGCTTAGTGTGTGTGTCAAAAAGTCGATCCTCCTTTTTTGAAAGATATGCTCCTCTATTTATAGACTATAGAGGCGGTTACAAAGTAGATTGAATAAAGGATAATATACAAATTTCTAGATAAGATCATATCTAGATGATTCTTGCTAGATTTTCGGAAATTTTTCATGTCGGAATAGGAAAATTTCTATTTCTTTGTTTGCTGACGTGTAGCCCGACTTCCTTCAAGTTTCAGCGTGCTTCCGAGTTGAGACTTCGATATTCTTGCCGAGTTCAATACTTAGCATTTTTGCCCATTGTTTCCCGTGGACCGAAGTAGGATCTCAGATCCACCTCCAACATACATATAGATGATTATGTAGACTAACACAAGTAAAGAAAATATATATTACATACCACGAGTCATCATCTATTAAATAATAGGTTATAATTTTATTTTAATAGATAAATACACATAAAATTAATATACACTTTCAGATATAAATCAAACTATGTGATAAGAAAAATATAATAAATTATCTCACAATATTTTGACAAAAAAAACATTTCACAATATAAGTATGGGTCGAAAAATGAAAATGAACACAGCTCGAGAAACGTAAATGAACACAGGTAAAAAAAAATCTTACAAACCTATTATAATATGTCTAACATAAATGACTATGGGTCAAACAAAAATTTCATAACATGAATAATTATTTACTCCCTCTGTTTTTAATTAGTTGATGTTTTAGGGGAAAAATTTGTTTTTAAATAGTTGATGTTTTGCATTTCCAATGTATATTTAACTTAAATTTTCTTATTTTGCTCTCATTTATTTTTATTCTTCTCTCTTCTTACTTCTTGAATTTTTTTTGTCTTCAAATAATAAATAAAGTACAATGTCATTTCACAAGATTTCTTAATATGTGTAAATTTTGTAAAACATCGATTAATTAAAAATAAAAGGAGTATTATATAGTAAATTATAAAATTACTTTTAGTTATTGGAAAAATCAATATAAAGTTGCATATACAAACCAAACTTTGAGATAAATAAAAAACAAAAAAAATATCATATATAAAAATTATAGATAAATATAAATAACTATGTATTGTATATTTATTTTTCACAAAAGTATCCCGTGCATAGCATGAGTAATCATCTAGTATATTATATTAACTTTTCGAACCACGAAGAGGGCATATCGTTCATAAAGTAGCAATTGCAAGATAAATTTCTAACGCTTCTAGCTAGCCAATCCGCCTTTCAGTTGAAGACTTTGGGAATCTGGTGAAGAAAAAAGGAGGAAAAAGTCTTCTGAGTTTGTCGAATTCCTCCAGGTATTGAAAGAATGCTAGCTAATCTTCAAGTGTAGCCATTATCTTTAGCATCTTCGCACAGTCAGTGATATATTAGACTTTTGAAAACTCCAGTTAATTTTAACTTGCATACTAAAATGGTTTCCATATCCAATGAATTACCATTTGTCTTAAATTGTGGTTTAAAGTTTATAATTTGTTTTTATTGTGGTTTAGTGAGCTCAATTAATTTCTAACCTCAAAACTTTGATATAATCAGATATCAACCTGAACTTTGACCCTCTTTTTTATTGCACACAAAATTAAAACTTCAGTAATCTAATTTCACATCCTTGTTGGTTTACAAAACCGAATTGATAAAACCAAAATAAATTTTCCTTGGTTCCTATTTTATAACTCAAGACCCGAGTATACTTTTTTGACCCGAATAAATGGAGATCGAAACTTGAGTCTTGCGTTCTGGCTCTAGCTTTTTCTCAATCTCGAAACTTTTCTCCAACATATACACCTCACCTCAACAAACACATAATTATTATAACCTAATCACTAATGATTCTTCTTGAGGTAACCTAATCACACAAATCCTCAGATGAGGTAAAGAAAGGCCATCGCTTTGATGTTTTTTTCATGTTCATCATTCCCAATTCAAATAATCAAACACCGTCAATAATATGTAATTATAAGAAGATCACAATTTGGGATGTTGAAATCATTCACCTTAGACAACGAGATTAAGATTCCTAAGGAAGAACACGTTTCCATGTGAGTAGATAGATTGAAGAAAAACGAATTGGATTCCATCGAAAAGTAGAAGGAATCATAGAGCAAGAAAGATGAGATTAAGAAGAAGGATTAGCTGAGCAAAGAATGAAAGAAGAATTAGAAGATCATATGATCTTATGCCGAAAGAAGCTGGTACTTCACACTCCATAGTGAATGTTATGAACCTCAATTTGATCCCTCTCCACAACCAAAGAGTTTGATCAACTAATTGTCCAACTCAACCTTATCGATTTCAATCACATCTTTAATCAAACTCTTTTTTCTGATATGATGGATACATAACCTTATCGATTTCAATCAGATTAGTGTTGTGTCAAAAGGGGTAATACGAGTGTATCGTTATCATTGACAGCAAATCCTTTAATAAATACATAATCTGGTCGCTTTTTTTTGCGGAAAATTCCGGGAGATATGTAAGACCCGATCCATTAGACCCACTAAATAAATTAAATCCTATGCATGTGTATATATATACACTCTTATAAAACCACAAGAGATTCCTAGTAATCCTAAGAGATCAAAAAGAAATATATATAAGCCGTCATCTTCCCATGTAGTTCTTATTTGACCACGTGAAAGAGAAAAGATAAACGGAAGGATTATACGACTCAAAAACAGCTGAAATTTAGTGAGTATATTCTTCATCCTTAGATTGACCTGTAACCAAAAACGGTTTATCATTTAGAATTTTCGTCTGAAAGTTATGATCATTTATTTAGGAAGAATTGCGATTATTGGATTTTCAGATAGGGAAATATTAAAAGTGTTTTGCCAGAGAACCATAAGGAGCCAGAAATCGATCAAAATATTGTTGGAAAGGTCCAATAGTCTAGTTTTTGGATCAGCTTGGCGATCCAGATTCGGGAGTAGTAGTCATCGGGAAATCGCTCTTTAAGCAGAAAGTTTGTTTGCATTCGTTTTTCAGCCTAGGCTAAGGTGACATTTAGCCTTTCTACTTAATACTTCTGAAGTTCCTTAGTTTAGAGTTAGTGATTGCTGCTTGTTACAGTATTAAAAAAATTATATTTTATATATTAATATGTTTGTTAATAGGTTATGAAATATATATTGACTGTTAGACGTCTTTGAAAGATGTATATTGAGTGTGTGAATGGTAAAGATTAAGTATAGAAATTGAATAAAATATGTGAAACAAAAGATTCTATGTAATGATTGAAACTATTGGACATTGTCTGAGTTAGGACAGTGTTATTGTATTTTTAGTGGCCAGAGATGATCTCATGACTAAGTAATTCATTACTCACCTCTTATTTTTCCCTTTTTCCAGGATTTTTGTTTAAGGTTTTATTTGTCGGTGGATTTTCCAAGACCAAAGAATAACATACTGTTTCTCAAGGTCAGGAGTGGGGTGTTACAATTGGTATCAGAGCTTGGGTGTAGGCCACTCCAGTTTTGACCCAGAGGGTCAAAATTTTGAAATGAATTTTTTAAAAAAAGTTGGAGATTTTATTTATTTTGAAAAAAAAAACAAAGGTGTTTTGTTGGTTTTAATAGTTAAACGGAAAAAGAGAGTATTTTATTTCAAAAAAGGATTTAGGAAGAAAGAAGAGTGTTTCGTTGCTTTTACAAAATAATTTTAAAAAATATGTTTTAACATTTTTGTAAAACGAATTTTATTTTTACGTTTTATGAAAAAATAATAATAATAAAGATGGAAGTTTTGAAATTTTTATTTTTATTTTTGGTTGTTCTGTTAGATGCATTCTAGGAATGCCCAGGGTTAGGGGTCTGGAAAGTTTGTTGGAGATAACGAGTCACTAAGATTTGAAAATTGCTTTTTTGAGTTGCTTAAGCGTTGCTATTTGAATGTCTAAAAGACCCTTGTTTCTCAAAGTTATGTGTTGAATTTTTGACAGAAAATGCGGCTAAGGAGACGTGCTACCAGCGTTCATAACATGACAGTGAACCCAGCTGGGGTACCATTGCATCATTATCAGCCATTAGTGGCAGCAGCAGTAGCACCGCTACTGCCTAATGTGGCGATTGTGAGGAGTTACTAGAACTCCAGAATATCATGTAGAAACTTGTTAAATGGACTGTACCACCACCACCACCACCTTAGGCTCCAACCTATGCCTCATTTTAGGAGCAGCAATCGCTAGCAGCTTCTGCACCAGCACAACACCAGCCACCCTCGCCACCAGCTGTAATGCTGCCACCAGGACTTAGGTTTTCATATTGGGAGACTATAAAGCTCATGAAGGATATGAGCATGGAATACTTTACTGGTGGGACAGATCCAGTTTAGGCTGATGACTGAAGACAATTGTTGGAGAGGCATTTTGTCTCTGCCAGGTGTCCACTGCAGTTCAAAAGGGAGTTGGCAAAGCACTACTTGCATGGAAATGCTTACATCTGGTGGGAAAATGTGAAGAGTATGCTTGCAAATCATGTGATTACCTTGGCTGACTTTCTGGATGAAATACTTTCTGCAAGAGGTGATGGATCAGATGAATAGTGACTTCCTGGAGCTTCGTGATAACATGATTTTGGTCTCTTTTAGTTATCAAATCCTTATAGTATATAAGGTGTCGAACCAAAGTGTGTTGCTACACTAGGGATATAGTAAACTTTTCTAGTTCAAGCACCCTAAGGGTCAAGATGGGCTAAATTACAAATTAGAAAATTAAATTGGGACTGGTTAACATAAAATGAAACTATGAGCATAAAACAAGCAAGAACAATAGCAGGAAAAAAAAAATAGATGCAGGCAAGATGAAACAGCAAACTGAGAGATCAAACAGGAACGAAACGAGGTTTGTAAGGAGCAGAGGTGCTTAATCCAGGTTTAGTTGGGGTGATCATTCATTCAACAACCTATTCAGGATGACCTCTAGGCAAAATTCACAAGCAATCAGAACCACTCTCATGATTTCTAACTCTCTTCCTAAACTGCAACCTAATCCACTCTCATGGTGGTTTATAGAAAGAAAGGCACTAAGAACCAATCTCAACAAGCCTAACATATTCTCTAAACAGCTAATCCCTTAGGCTAGAGAAACAGATCCCAACCTTAGGCTCTAATAGGCATTATCACAAACACTTCTCAGGCTTAGAATGCAAACATCATAGTTCAAGTGGCCAGAATAAAATAAGCTTTAAGCACTACCTAGATTTTGAGAGATCTAGCATGGAAAACCTTGAATGAAAGATCAGTACCCAGATTATCAAGGATCTACCCCCTTTTCCTTACAACCCCTCATGAATCTACTCACTAATCATGAACACAAGCATAAACTTAAAAATCAAAACTGAAAACATAATGGAAAACTAGAAGCGAAAACTAAAACGAAATTCAATTAACCAAACTTAAGATTCAACAAGAAACAAAGGTTTTCATCAAAAAAGTAAGAACAATCTCAAGGGGACTGAAAAACTCATTTCAGATCTATCTTGAAAGTGTCAAAAAACTAGCCCCCAGCATTTTTCGCTTAAAGGGGTATTTATAGGTCCCAAAACATAAAAGCCCTAATTCGAGTCAGCAAAAAGTAAAGTTAGTCAAAATAGATAAAGTCGGTTGATGCTGCTTCAGGGTGACTGGCGAGTTGGGTAACGAGCTCAGAATTCAGCTTTAGCCACTTCTAAAAATCTCAGCTTCAAGGTTACCCAGCGAGTTGGACTAGCAAGTGCTTCAAAATTCATATTTCTGGCTTGGTCATTATGCTCTACTCACAGGGTACTGGCTGAATGAGCAGATTTGGCTTGTGTAATATTTAGTTTTCAAGGTCTTCATTTCAGGCACTCCGTCTTAGGCTCATCCTTGCAGTCTTCATGCCAATTCCACTCCAGAATACTCCAATATTGTTCCAAAGTACCTGAGATGCTCCAAATGGAATGTGCATGCCAAAATGATCCTAAAAGGACTCTAAAATGCTGAATATCCAATGAGAATGTATGCAAACATATGTAAACTATGCAGCAAAATGGGGTAAAATGCATGAACATCACTTCGATAGGGTATGAAGATAGTTAGGGATTATGAGCAGTAGTTCAGTCGCCTCAGGAGGTTTAGTGTCAAAGACAGACCTGTGCATGATGTAGTCTGCCGGTTCGAGAGAGGGTTACATGCTATCATTCGTAACTTTTTTATGTTTGTGATTGTGCTAATTTGGTTGAGATTTTAGAGAAAAGATTTGAGGAGGAAGCCAGAGATCTCATGCGCACGCAGTCTAGAATAACAAACAGAGGTGAGTCTCTAACTCGTGCTCGTGACAACCAGGACTCAAAACCAAGTCAACCCCGTCAGTTGTGTGCTACATATGGAAAATTACATAGAGGCGAGTGTTGGAATATTGTTGGAAAGTGTTACGAGTGTAGAAAAAATGGTCACACCAAGGTGGTTGTCCAGTGAAGGAAAACAGTTGTAAGAGCTGTGGTAAGCAAGGTCACTTTGTGAGAGAATGCATCAAATAGTTCATTGAAGGGCAACATGGAGAGCAGAATTGTGTGGTCTTGCCACCACCTTCTAAGAAGGAAGCCGTGGAACCACGTGTGTTTGTTACAACAATGTCAAATGTTGGTGTTGAGCAAATTAAATCAAGTTAGAAACCAAAATTTAATCTAATGCATGATTTGCTCAAGAGTAAGAAATTACTTCTTTGAGTTTTGTTTATTTTTTTCAAGATTTAAGACATTAAGATTTTGGGTTATGAAATTAGTTTGGAATATTACTTCTTATTTGATTCTTTAAAGTCAACTGAGTTACTTATGAAGTTATGTGAAAAGAAAACAATTGAACCATCAAAAACTTTTAAGGACAAGAGTGGAGTTCAATGCAGGAATCTTAAATTCGAAGACAAATTCTCTTTTAAGTGAGATCCGGCCCATTAGGCCCAGTACATATATAAAACCCAATGCATGGGTATATATATACACTTATAAAGCCTCAAGAGATCTCTAGTAACCCTAAGAGATCCAAAAGAAGTCATTTTCCCCCTATAGTTCTTATCTGACCATGTGAAAGAGAAAAAATACACAGACAGGTTATGCAACTCAAAATCAGCTGAAATTTGGTGAGTATATTATTCACCCTTAGGTCGACACGTAGTTGAAAATGGTTTATCATTTGGAATTTTGGTCTGAAAGTTAAGATCATTTGTTCAGGAATATTTGTGTTTATCGGATTTTTTCAAATAGAGAAACTTTAAAAGTGTTTTTCCAAAGAAGCAGAAGGAGCCAGAAAATGATCAACCTATTGTTGGAACTCCCCAACAGTCTAGTTTCTGGATCAACTTGCCGATCTAGATTTGGGAGTAGTAGTCGTAGGGAAATCGCTTTTTAAGAAGGCAGCCTGTTTGCATTCCTTCTTCAGCCTTGGCTAAGGTGAAGTTTGGGATATGTTGAGATGAAATTTCACCTTTCAACTTAATACTTTTGAAGTTCATTAGTTTAGAGTAAGTGATTTCTGCTTGTTTGAATATTAGAAAAATTATATTTTATATATTAATATGTTTGTGAGTGTTGATTGATATCAATTAATAGGTTATATTGAAAATTGACTATTAGACATCTTTTAAAGAAGTATATTGAGTGTGTGAATGGTATAGATTAATTAAAGAAATTGAATAAAATATGTGATAAAAAAGATTCTATGGAATGATCGAAACTACTGGGCGTTGTCTTCCATAAGAATCTCTTTAAGTTGAAATATGGAACGATCAAAACTACTAGACGTTGTCTTCCATATATGAATGAGTGTATGGAAGGATCGAAACTACTGGACGTTGTCTTTCATATGAAAGAGTCTCGGGAAGGATCAAAACTACTGGCCATTGTCTTCCATAAGATAGAGACTGTTGGATTGGAGTTGACTGACGGGTTCGCTACAGCCCATAAATCAGTGATGAGCTAGAGAGGATCAAGCTACTGGCCATGGTCTCCCAATGAAAATGGTTCTGGATCCATCAGAGAGAAGATGGTTGAACCAAATATTGTGTATGAATGGTGCTATGGGCAAGTAGAATTCATTGGATGTTATAGCTTGTCATAAAAGGATAAACTATGTGTGTTGTTTGATTCTATGCTTATGAATAGATGATGTGTGAGTTAGGATGGTGTTATTGTGTTTCAGTGGGGAGAGATGATCTCCTCACTAAGTAATTCCTTACTCACCCCTTATTTTTCTCTTTTTTGGGATTTTTGTTCAAAGTTTTATTCGTTGGTGGATTTAATAAAGATTATTTTTGCCAAGACCAAGGAATAACATGCTATCTATCTTCTTCGATCTTGTTAAAAGTTTAACGGATTTGAGAAATTGAGATCGTGAAATCAAATGAATCTCGTCACCTAGCTTATCGTGTTGGATTTCAGATTTTTTTCTTCGATTCCCATTTCTACGGCTTAAAAAATCACTCGAGATTTAAAATAAGGAAATTAATATAAATTGATTATGGTTTTATCAATTCGGTTTCGTACACCAACAACAAACCAACACAAATGTGCAATTAGATTATTGATCTTTTGATTGGGTGTTATTGTGTTTTTAATTAGTTTTCAAATTGGGTGTAACCGTGTAACTGACTTCAAAAGTTTAATTTTGTGTGCAATTATATAGAAGACCAAAGTTCAGGTTTATTTTTGGTTGTATCAAAGTTCATAGGGAAAAATAGATTAAGCTCCATGTGGTTTAAATTTAAGAGGTTATTTTAAAGATGGATGATGATGTGAGAAGAGAGAAACATTTGATTTTCTTTTCAGAAAATTGATTGATATTAATCTATTATATTCTTTAAATTCGTGAAGATATTAGAGGAAGTAATTTTCTTTCTTTCTATGATTCATGGGAAAATTGGCAGAATAACATGTTTTGCTATTATAATTCAGTACATGGCCCAAAAACCTAGTCAACAAAATATTATGTGTATTTCTACAATATCGCATTTCTACCCCTAGTTTTACTATTCAAACATAAAAAAGAAAAATGAATTGAAAAGAAATTATTTCAAGTTTTTGTTGTTTTGTATATCGTTATGAGTTTTAGTGTTTGTTAAGGTATATCATGCTTTATATTGACCAGTCATTATAATATTTTTGTATCTTATGTCCTTTATATGATCATGTTCTATGTTATATATAGTTTATGATATAGTAATTCTTCTTGTCTTTGCAGACTATATCTTGTAAGATATGGAAGATGAAATGCTTCCTAATCATATGTTTGGGACTGGTTTTGAACGTAGTGGGAAGAGGAGAGTTAACCACTACTTTCCTTTTCATTGTATTGATACGGTAACGTCTTCATTGGATGATGTAAATTTGGAGTTATTCATGGAATCTTAGTTCTAGAAAGTCCTGCGGATAGGCAATCACACATTCTCCGTTATGTTTGTCCATCATCAGCTCTCATGGTAATTGGTTACATATAGGATGTATGAAATGTGGTGGTTATATTCTAGTAAACCTATTAGATTTGGTATTAATAACTTGTCTATGTATATATAATGAATGGACGTACTATGTGAACAATGCCCATGTAGCCTTCCTTTTAATATAATCAAATAAAGCCCTTCTTGTTGGTAATCTATATAGTAATCTATACTACGATGTTTTCATGGACTACCCTGAGTACGAGGTCTTTCCATAATTGGAGTGATAAATATCTAAACGTGATTATACAATTGGATGCATATTCATTAAATAGACTTACTAGACGGATATATAAACTATCTATGTTAAGTAGATATTGTTGGATGTGTCTTACGAGTTATGTTGCATATATAGTTAACAAGTATTTCACACCTAAGAAACTTAGCCTGCATGATCTTCCCAATCACTTGTGTGGTTGCTAATTTGTGGAAATTTCTCCTATCATCTACATAACATGTATGTGATAGATTTGCTTGCCGAATCAAAAAGCTTCCAAAACTATCTACATAGGATGAATATACTCTCCAAGGACAGTAATGGGAGATGCATATTAGTGTCATATACCGTGGATTCGAATAGTCTGTATGGAAATAAAATTTTTGGTTGATAACGTAAATAACAATCTTGATCTAACACTCAGCTTTGAACTTGAAAAACCTCCCTACAAACAACTTGTTTCCTTCATAGTTGACATTGAACATTGTAGTATCAATGTTTACACAAGAAAAAACATGTAAGTGAATAATATTACTATACAGATAGAATTGTTATGTAATGCATAGCCAATGAAACTTGGTTTTCGTGCTAAAATGTATGTCACACAGTGCATCTGATAAATCAACACCGAGGATAAAATTTGTACAGATATACTGTTTATATGCAATATACATAGGAAAATATCTGGAACAATATATTATTATTTGATATAAATCTAGAATTAATATCAGCACATAAATACCATATTTTCTCTTCGCCTTTTTTTATTCACTTTCCTTCCATATGTTATTGAATACTAGAGGGGCATACCTCCAAAATCTTGTTGGGTCAGAGGTATTGTCATTCACAATCTCATCCAACAAGATAAGAGACCTCTCAGAGATAACTGTATTGTGGCAACTCACACGCTCTTCTAAATCTTCACTTTCCATTGAGTCATAATCCCTACTTAATTCAGAGAAATCCAATGGCTTATGAGAAGATTCACCTAATATGAACCTAGAGATTTGGTGTTTCTTCCTAAAATCTTGGGTCACTTGAATCCCGTTTCCCCTTATCAGCAATAGTCTGGAACAATATATTATTATTTGATACGAATTTAGAATTACTATCGGCATAGAAATACCATATTTTCTCTTTGCCTTTTTTGATCAACTTGCATTACACATGTTATTGAATACCGGAGGGGTATCCCTCTAAAATTGGTTGGGTCAAAGTTATTTTCATTCACGATCTCATCCAACAAGATAAGGGACCTCTCAGAGATAACTGTATTGTGGCAACTCATACGCTCTTCTAAATCTTCACTTTCCGTTGAGTCATAATCCCTACTTGATTCAGAGAAATCCAACGGCATACGAGAAGATTCACCTAATATGAACCTAGAGACAAGGTGTTTCCTCCTAAACTCTTGAGTCACTTGAATCCCTTTACCCCTATCAACAACAGTCGGCTGAATGACAGTGGCATCTTTATGTAGGATAATATTACTAGATTAAAAAGGAGTTCTATCGTGCATAACACTAGATTGAAAAGGAGGTCTATTATGTATAACTAGATTGATAGATATTTAAGAAGATATTTTGAATGGATACACTAGATTGAAATCCAACCATTTATGAAGATATTTTGAATATGAAATTAAGAATCTTGTGGTTATGTTAGAGATTGGAATTGTGTACAATATAATCATAGCACAACTTTCAGCTGTTGATAAATTGACTGAGCAATAACACATTCCCTCAACTAAGTGAACATATAAGCAATCCCCAAACTTTGCTGTAATTTGAACATAACATTCCATGATTTGGCTATATTAGAATCCATTATGTTGTATCGCCGACCTAGAGCATGACTTCTAACCAATAGAAAAATCATGAAATAGTTAAGATGTTAGCTACTTTAATGTATCAAAGCGGATAACGTTATAATAATCAAAGTAATCATTAGTAATGTATAGTATTACTATCGAAACAACATATTATTCTATATCACATTAATGAGCTGTGTATGATATAATATTATTATAGTATTACTATTGTAAACAACATATTATTCACCTTACATCTCCCTCTTCATTATCAAACTCCAAGTAACACAAGCTTTTATGAAGATATTTTGAATTTAAAATTAAAAACTTGTGCTTATGTTAGGGATAGATTTGTGTACTATATCTTAAAAGGCTATAATCGTAGCATTTTTTTTACTGTAGTGAAACATACTTTTTGTGCACTTCTATCGTCCACATAATCAAAAGCAGATACGATTTTATGATTATTAAAATCAAAAAACTGTTTCACAAAGGGTGGAAGAGTAAAAATGTAGGGTTTATGCCATTGGTTCATTATTCGAGTAGTGGTGCTCAATTAAATAATCTTATTGTGCCAATTCTCCCATTATTTAATTTGTTTAAAACAAAAAAAAATGTTAAGAGAATCCAAAATAGCTTCTTTTTGTATAGATACATATAGGCTTAGCTCTTCTCTATGGAAGGCCTAGTGCAAAAATAAAATTAAAACACCTTATTCTATTATAATTTTGTATCTAAATTCCCATTTATAAAAGTTTGGACCCTAAATCTAGATATGAGAATAAATTTTTAGATTTCGATTCAGAGTAAATAGACTTTCCCTAAAACACTCACAAAAATATACATAAAAAATTGTATTGATAGTTTCTGCTTATTTTTTTCATAACTAAAATCAAAACATTGAGAGATCGTTTCCGTTGGAAACTTTTTATGTGTCCATGTAGAAGAAATATGCATTCTCAACCTGTAATATATGTGTACTATGAGAAATTAATATTACACGTAATCAAAGATTTTACAAATGCATAACTACATAAACATTGACTCCTTTCATTTCTTTAGTTTTTTAACATTCATGAAACCTATAGATAATTGTCCACAATGAATAAGCACGACATAGTCAAGCTTATCTTTTTTTTCTCACTGAAATAGTCAAGCTCTTATGACGTCATTTTCATGTTAGATTTTTTTAGAAGTATAATATAAGTACTTGTTAAAGTGTCAAGTATTCTACATTGGAAAAGTTAAATAATCGTGGACAATATATAAGTATGCGGCAATCTTCCTCTCTTGAGCTATCTTTTGGGAGTGATCTAGGCTCATACTTATATGGTATCACATCTTAGCCTAATTCCAATATGAATCACCCGTGGATGTCTAGTCCCACAAACTTTACACTTCATATATCTAGTCATGAGCAGAAACAGTGTGTGTTAAAGAGTCAAATATCCCATCTTGGAAAGGTTAAAGATTCTTGGATAACATGGCAATCCTCCTTTCTTGAGCTAGCTTTAGAGAGTGAATTAGGCTCATACTAATAGTACCCACCATATGACACAATCAGTCAGAAATGTACTATCATCTACAATGAAATCAACCTGAGTGATTCTCTTATCCCTTCTAGAGATTTGTCCAACAATTTCAACCTCATCACAAATAACAATGAAGCTAAAATGGTTGGCTCAATGAAGAGTAGACAGCACATATCAGCAAACAATTTTAATGACAAAAGCAAAAAGTGTTTACACTGTTAATATCAACACAATCAATAGAGAAATTAAATTGACCATTGGGTGATATGCTATCCAACTATTTTAATGTTATGGGAAGCAAGGTACTACATGACAGTTCTCCAAAACAATGGGGAAATATTCATACATTAATTGATGAACTGCTCAAGTAAAATGGCTCTCAATATATTATTTCTATAACAAGTTTCACTACCTCACAATTCATAAACATACAACTCTTGTATAGACTTATGATAAAATGCAAAAACCACAACATACATCCAAATTTTGTAGAGATCTTTGATCAGCTACTTGTTCTTCAATATATATTTTTCCATCTATGTTAAATTTTCCTAAAAAATCGAGTGGAACTATCAAAAATTCGGTTTGGTATAGTAAGAGGAATCTGTAAACCAAACACAAAAGTCTCATAAGAGACTCGTTCATTATAAGCATGTTATAGAGAAAAAATGCATAAAACAGGACACAACTACGATCCTGGCCGACAGTAATTGTGAAGGTGGCAGTTATAAGATGTGTTTCGAATTTTAAGCTAATTGGCTATTCTTCTAAATGGGCATTCAAAATCATATATCTAAATGGGATTTTATAATGATTTTAATTTCTTTGAAGCACTTTCATCTTCTTCATGAAAGCATCTTTCTCAAAAATTAATTTCAGCATTCATTTGTTCTTCTGTTACAAAAATCAAAGTAAATTGGAGATGATTGAGGCTAGAATCAAGTTGAGTAGAGTCAAATTCTTATATACTCATAATTGTTTAAAAATAATCTTATTTACTCCTTTGGAGTCTCTCTACTCTCTTCTTATTAATGAGAATGTGTTACTCCTAAACAAACCTTGATATACAAAATAAAAATAAAAAAGTAAATAAATATTAAATACTTTTACCAACCATTTTTGCTTTTGATGGGCCAAATTGAATTCATCTTTTACGTTTTAACACTCATCTTCAACCTTTTTTTCTCTTTATCTCTAGAAAATTTAGCACTTAGCTCAAATCTCTTCTTTATCTTTCTCATATGTTTTTGTAAACCAACGAACATCTCAACTCAAAACTCAGCTCAAATTAATCTCAACCATTTAGTTATTTTGTATGTTTTTTGAGATTTCATTTGAATTTAGAGATTGAAGTAATGAGTTTTTAGTATATAAGGTTAAGTTTATTGTACATTGGGTACCTAGATCGATTATGTTGATTTTTTCTTAAATTTTATGAATCTTATGATGATTTATGATTTATGAGAATTTTGGTCTGATATTGAAGACGATGTATTACTGAATGGAAATAGGATAACTTGGTAACAGTGGTTTAATTGATGAAAAAGTATTACTAGTATTGTTAGTAACAATGTAATTACTTTGTAACACTTGTAAAACTGAAACAATTATAAAACTGGTATTATTAGTAACACTGATAATAGTGAAGAAAACAATAAGATAACATGGTAGCACTTGTATTGGTAAGAAACTACATACTAAGTTTATTGTACTTTTTATATTATTTTTCCAAGCTAATATGACCAAACATCCTACAGTCGTACAATATGATTATCAAGGATATTATGAAAAGGTTGGAGATAATTCTAAGTGGATCTCATGAGATGATTGCCTTTACATTATGGTTATGAAATGAAATATAATTTACTCATCTTTAGTTGATAGTATATGCAATGAGCTTGCACTAGATAAATATACGACGAACCTAAGATTGAGTTTCATTCCCTCATCAGAGCCACCTTTAAAGAAGTCATATATTTATAGTGATGCTCAAGTACAAGGTTTTCTGATTCTCTTAGATAAACATTAAAGTGTTTTGAATGTGGAGATCATCAATGATTTGGAAATAGTCCAACTGGAATGATTCAAGAGTATATAAAGGAAGTTCAAGTGCGTTGAATTATGGAGAGTTGCATACATATGCAGTTAATGGTGGTGCAATTACTATTTACGAAAACAATGAAGAACATTATGAAATAGTTGTTATTGATGATAATGTGGATAATGATTTGGATAACTTTTTCATACTCGAACATGTTGACCTTCCACGTATCGTAGAAGAATGTTAGTTTGTAGATTCATGGGAAATGGGATAGGTCTGGAAAAAGGTCAAGAATTTGAAAGCAAAGAGGTAGTGTAAGACTTGCAAAGATGAACGTAAATGGTATTTAAGAGTTGCAAAGATGAAGAATTCAAATATTTTCACTGTGAGAGTGTATAATAAGATGCATACATGCTCACAAGTGAGTTCTACCACAAGCACAACTAGAAGTAAAGGCACAACCCCAATTGTTGCATCCATAGTAAAGGAAGATTATCCAGGTCAATTTGAGACTCCTACTCCTAAAAGTCACATCAATCTAGTTAATGGAAAATTGGTATGGAAGTGTCATACTTAACCGCATTGAGAGGTAAAAAATTAGTTGTTAATGATGTACTTGGTAATCTGGAATTTTTTTTAAAAATACTACATTCATACCTATACATGTTAGAATTGGTAAATCCATGGACAAAAACTAGTTCGCCATTGGATGAAGAAAAAAAAGTTCAAGTACTTGTTTATCTCTTTGGGAGCTTCCATTGAAGGTTTTGAGTGCATAAGCAGAGTGATAATAGTAGATGCGACATTTCCAAAAACTATACATGGTAGTGTGCTTATGTTTGCAACCACCCACGATCCGAAACCACCATCGCTATCTTATCGCATTTGTTGTAGTTAATAGTGAAAAGGATGCAAGTTGGAAATGGTTTTTTGAGATACTGAAAATAATTGTGCCACATAATTCTAAGTTGGTGTTTAATTCAGACAAAAAAAAAAGCCTCATCAAGGCAGCAGGTGAAGTGTAGCCGAGATCACAACAATGTTATTGCATCTTTCACTTATCTCAAAATGTTTGATCAAAGGTTCACTACGTTAACAAAGATTTAATTGCTAAGAAATTTAGGGAGTGTCCTGAGTTTCACGTACAATATGGTCATTTCAGGAGAGGGTATCCAACTGTAGTCGTTTACAAGAGTGTTATTTTCCTTGACTAAGGTACAACATTGACACCACCAATTGTGCAGAGTAGATTAATGGTATATTTGGGAAGACAAAGAAGTATTCTTTATTACCAATGATTGATGCTATTTTGGGGAAACTAACTGAATGGTTTAATATACATAGGAAGGAATATGTTGTTGGATCAAACGTGCAGAACCTAGTGCCTTTTGTAGAGTAAGGATTGCATGCTAGATATGAAGTTGCAGCGAAACTAACTATTCTTGAGCTAAACACGTTCCAGCTTGAATATAATGTAATTGGACGCGATAGAAAGACATATATGGTGAATTTGATAAGAAAAACTTGTAGTTGCAAGTGTTTTGATATTGATAGGTATCATTGCGTCCATGCAGTAGCTGCCAACATGACATACATGTGAGATCGAAATAGATTAAAAGATATCCATTTACATGATCTTTGTTCCAAGTATTATTTGGCGGAACTGTGAACTTTGGCATATTCTAGTACGATTTATCTAGTGCCACATATGTCCAAGTGGATTATTTCGAATCACATACAAGAGTTGTATGCCTTACCTCCTAGTTATAACAAAGAAAAGGAAGAATCCAAGACATAATGTTTTTCTCAGTTGGAGGGCATCAAACAAAAAATAAATGGGTGGTCGGTCGAAACTTAGGTAGGTGGTTTGAGAGCCAAAGTTGCAGGCAAAATTAATCACGACATTTCTGGTATTACTGAGATTTATTTTGATATAATGGTTTGTAGGGACTTATATCGTTCTTTATTATGATGAAACTATTTATTTTTTTCTTTTATTTAGAACAACTAGTATTTTTGGTATTACTGAGACTTATGTAGAATTGTTAGTTTCAAGGGACTTATATCGTTCCTTATTATGATGAAACTGTTGAATTTTTGTTTATTTAGTACAACTGGTATTTTTTGTAATACTGGGACTTATGTTGAAATGTATGTTTTTAGGGACTTATGTATTTTAAGTAGAAAGAATGACTAAAATAGTCCAACATCATCAATTAATTACCAGAATAGTTTATTTTCACCCTTCAAAAAGCCAAAGGTGTGGAAATATTTTGAATTTTCCTTTGTTATCTATTTATTACGAGAATGCCATTGTGATTTTTTTTGCTTTTATTACGAGAATGCCATTATAATAATTTTTTTTAGAAAACAAAGTAAAGATTTTTTTTTTCAAACTTTTTGAATTTAAAAGTGTTTCAGTTTTGTAGGTGTGTTGGTTCGTTGTAGGTTTTGTTTAAAGTATTGTAGGTTTGTCTGAATTATTTTTTTCAAATACATGTAGTAAAAAAACGTGTGACTTTTTTTGGCACTTTGTAGCATTTCTAGTTTGAGGTGTCTAAACTCAATAATTGAACTAAGAATTCGAAACACAAATCTACAAAACATGCAAACTGAACCTACTAAGCATGATAACTAAACCTACAAAAATAAGTAATAGCTTGAATAAAGATGAAAAATGGTGCCAATGGTTGTTGATTGCATCATTTATGTAGAAGAATAAGGTATGTGTGTTTTAAATGTTGGGGCAAACAATCTTTAAACCTTCTAGGTTTATACCCAAAAAACTTACACACGGAAAACCTAGAATATACTAAAGTAAAACCTACAATGTAGAAGAAGTGAAGAACTAACTCATGAAAATAGGAAAATGATGAAATAGGAAAAAGAAACCTACAATTGGAGAGGGATGTCTTGCACATATAAACCTATAAGAAAGACTGTATAAATGAAAAATAAACCTACAATGAAGACGTTAGAAATGAAAAGTAAACCTACAACAAAGACCACAGAAAACCTACAACAAAAAATCTAAACCTACATAACATGAGAACTAAGTCGAGAAATAAGAGAAATCAATCCTACAAAACATACAGTGACTGATAAATAAACTTATAACAAGGACCAACAGAGAAACCTACAACGAAGAATCATTAAACCTACAATAAATAAAAAACAAAACCTACATAACAGGAGAACTAAGTCGATAAATAAGAGAAATCAATAGTACAAAACATACGATGACTGATAAATAAACCTACAAAAAGACCACTGAAAAATCTACAACAAAGAATTCTTAAGCCTACAACAAATAAAAAACAAAACCTATAAAAGGAAAACTTAAACCGACAAGCAAGTCGAAGACAAACCTACATAACCAAGAGAATTTAATGAAAATCCTACAAAACCATGAGAATTTGATGATAAAACCTACAACAAAGAAACTAAACTCAGGATAACTTAATCTAGAAAATGTAACTTGTAAACCTACATAACATAAGAAATTTAAACCTACAACACTTGACAATGAAACCTACAACATTACAGAAGTTTTCATAGGTTTTCTATCTGCTGATGTGGAATTACTCATTAATGGCAGTTATTATTTTTTCTTTTCAAAGGGAACATGGGTAAAATGGTATTAAAATCGCGAAAAGAGTAGAATTGTAATAAAAATCTTTTTAGATTATTGTAGTCAATTAAGAGTCACAAAAAACTAGTTTAGTAAAGTATTATAAATGAGTTAAGATACATTATACTTTATTAATTAAAGGAAAATAGTAAAAAAAATCAAATACGTGTTTTATCAATTATTAATATCATGTTTTCACAATAAACATTGTAGAACACCATACATGTTTGAGAATACTTTTTAATATTTCTTATTATGTGGGGTTTTCTACATGATACATATTTTATCACTTACTATTACTTGAAACCGTTAGAATTGTACTCTGATTACCTTGAATTAAAAGGTCTTCTTCGATCTTTAGATAAAATCAATATGCTATTCATCATCTGGAGAAAAAAATATAATTACAAACATTTAAGGACAAATTCCTAATGTAAATTACAAACCAATTATTATCGCCACAACATAATCCACTAAGACAATAATGTCACAACAATACACACTAAAGAATTATCCACTAACATAGTTTTCCACTATCTAGTCTATTTACGTAACAATTTATGAGCATAAATGATAGAAAAATTAAAGACAGAGTTCTTACCTCTGTTTTCCCAAGTATATCATTTATGTCTGAGATTAGGAAACCTGTCATGAATATTTTGGTGAATTTCTGCTTACACATCCCATGACAGTCGATGTTGGCAAAGTGAAATCTTCTTGATACTTGTTCTTCAAGACAAGAATTGCAAGAAACGAAATAACTTATAAATACTAAAACACAAAATATTAACAATTGTATTATCATGTATCACTCAGTTATTTTTTAAAAAAACTCAGAAATACAATACAAAACCTACCTGCAAAGACAAAACAAAACTAGGAAACACCAACACCTCACATTTGGTTCTTTTGAAATGTTCTAGGGAATGTCTGATGTCTTCATATTCTTCTCAAAAGCAAAACATCGCCATGAGAACGTTACACAAAAGTTAAGATCATTCATAGCTTTAAGAAAAAATGACTCAACATGTAATGCTCTTTTTCATGTCTTATCATTCCATACAATCTCACTGCACATAATGGACAAGACAACCATCCTCAGGCGATCAAGGTGGAGCTCCCATTGTTGCAAATCGTTCTTTAACATCAGCATATGTAATTCTTGCATCCCTTTTCCAATGATGCCAAACAAAGTCAAGACTGCCCAATTCATCTCGACATGAAGCTGGATAATGATTGTAGTACAATTAAGAGATAAGTATCATCTCCTTTATAGAATACCGGATTGGTGTGCCATTCACCACAAACCAACATTTTTTCTCTTATTTATGACACGGAGTGGAGAAGCAGCATCCACATTCCATTTGAACTATGTTTGACTTCCCTGTACATGTGAAAATAATGACAGAATTGTAGATGTTTTAAGAACCACCTCAGTTCATTTTTGAGGTAACGTTGTAACGTCTCCACCGCTTTGTATACGTAGCACCTCGTAGTCAATTTGATTGAGATGTTATTACCAATTATAATCGAATAACACCATTATAACTAAATAAATAATACCAAGTACCCTATATACCTTTTGTTCTTCTACTCTTTCATGTGGTTCTGGAGGTTTTTCACCCAAACCCACTGATGGTATTTTATAATGAGCCATTCCGATGTTGAGCTAACATCAAACACACATATAACACAAACAAAATAAAACCATTAATGATTTAGAAATCATATTTGTAGCAATAAGAACAATAAATACATATTCTGAAACTGGAATCTGACCGACAACAAGAAAACAAATTACCAACGATGACATATATTCTTCTAAAAACATAACATTAGTTGTTTAAGCATCAGTTGGGATTTGTTTAGTCACAACAACAAATCTAAATAACGTTTAAGCAAAAAAAATATATATACACTCATTAGCAATATCAATTTCATGACCTTCATCGGAAAATTATTAACTTAACTCAAATCGGAACTTAATTAAAAGCATAAGACCAAACTCAACCCTAACATAGATCAAAACTAAAACCTACTGAATACAAATCGGAATCTTACAAAGCAATGATGAAAACACGACAGATGGAAAAAAAATAACACCACGACGAGAGAGAAAGAAGATAATAGAGATGGTGAAGGCAACACTCGACAACTAAAAAATGGATGTTTCTCAAATTGTACACTAAAAAGTAAAACCGAGTTGAAATGAAATTAAGGATTTCTTTCAAATTTTACAGCAATAAATGATAAACATACCTTAAAGAAAGGAAGACGGAAACACAATTTTGGGAAGAGAGAAATCAAGTGACTAGAAGAGTGAGAAGAACACAATACTTACCGGTGTTTGAAGCTTTATCACAATATCAAAGAGTCTCTAGAACAGAATGGCTTCTCTCCTTTACTTCTCTATCTTTTCTCTTGATATTTTACCAGAGCGAAAACAAAGTTTTTACATGGAGCGAAGAAAAGTTAGGGTTTAAATTTGGATATTCGGGTTGGATTTCGGGTTTAGATCAAGTTGGTTGGGTTGTAAATATTTAGATTTCTGTTTATTTTACTTATTTTTCTTTTCATTAATTTTTGAATAAAAAAATTAGTAGAAAAGGTTATATTTTAGATGATTAAATTAGCCTCCTTCTCAAAACCGATCTTGGCAAAAGGTTTTACTATGTCAATATTTTATCCCCTCTGATGTCCAACTAATCATGGGCATCCCAATCCCATGACGAGTTCGATCAGATTATTGGGGTTGGCACTATTCGAAATCAGGTCGTTATTCAGTCAGGTCTGGATATAAATTAGAGGAAAGTAATTCTATTTTAAATTCGGCTTACTATGGGCCAAATTTTTGTGCTTTATACTCAAAAATTTGGCAATTAGATTGTCCAAATAAAATAAAACTTTTTATTTGGCAAGCATTATCCGGATCTATTGCTGTTAAGATGAACCTGACTAATAGAGGAATTAGCGGTGACTCTAGATGTAGTAGATGTGGGGCGGAGGAGGAGACTATTAATCATGTTCTGTTTGAATATCCACCGGCAATTCAAACATGGGCATTATCTTCTATTCCCTTACCCGTTGATGTTTTTCCGGGAAACTCAATTTGGTACAATTTGGACTTCCTGTTCTCGAGACTTCAAGATTTCATGATCGGCAAAATTTTTCCTTGGTTGATATGGTTTTTATGGAAAGATAGAAATGAGAATTGCTTTGCTGGGACAAGTACAGATCCCCGTGAGTTGCTAGCTAAGGCGGAGGAAGCGATGACAGAATGGTCACAAGCATTGTGTCAAACAAATCATGTAACCCAACAAGGATTACGAAGTTCGGATTTGATTTAGTCAGAGGTGTCTATACCTTTGACTGTTGACCCTACATTTACGGGTTTTAGATGCTTCTTGATGCCTCTAGGAAGAGTTCAGACCGTGTTTCGGGTCTGGGGTGGATTTGTTTTTCGGACGCTACACATGGAGAATGTAGGGGGGCACGACAAATTCGGCGAAGTCTTTCGGCATTGCACTCGGAGGTGGAAGCTATTCTTTGGGCTATGGACTCTCTGATTTTTTCCCAAATTCTAGAAGTGGAGTTAGCTACAGACTGTTTGAATGCTCTGAAGTTACTCCTCAACCCAGAAGATTGGCCGGCTTTCCAACCATACCAGGAGGATTTTGACAGGTTGAAGTCCCTTTTTAGTGCTTTCTCTCTTCATGTAATTCCACGCTCTCTTAATCATAAGGCTGATGCTCTCGCTCATTATTCTAGAGAGTCGCCTATTGGTTTCGAAGTGTAACTTATTTGGTGGTTTATTAATGTGTGTTGACAAAAAAAAAAAAATTAGCCTCCTTCTCAACATATGAGAGTATTGAAACATTTGATCTAAGTTTAGTGTTATTCAACTTAGATTTGGTGTAAATGTATATACTGACGCTTACGTCTCTGAAGATTCATTCCTTTTCTCAAATTCAAATCTTTAAAATTCCTAAATATCTCTTCTAAGAAAATATGAAAGTTTCATCTCTAAAGTTGAGTGCACAACTTTGGAGTGCAGAGTTTACTTTTGAAGAAACCGTCTTGATACTTGCATGGAGTATGCAAATTTATTCTCTAAAGTTCAACAACTTCTGTTGTGCCTCTGCAATTTTGTTTGATCTCTTTGCTTCCTGTTTATTTTCTCTTTTTATTATTCTTTATATGGGTACATTGTTCCAACAATCTTAAGAGAATAAATTTTTGTTGGATTCCTTCTAGTTCTTTGTTTAACTACAAGGCCATACAATTTGACTGTACCCGATCTGTCCAAGATGGAATCGTTGCCTGGAGTTAACTATCAAAGGAGGTCCAAAGAGCTGGTGGCTGTAACGATTGTGGTAAGTGATGTGTGTGATGTAGTGCAATGTATAGTTGATTCTAGATCCACTCGTATTATTTCCAGCCAAATAAGTTTATTTAAGTCCCTTGATGAATCATCTGTGAAATATTTTTAGCGTGATTCCAGTGCTGTAAAAGTTGATGGGATAGGAGAGGTAGATCAAAATCTATCCTCAGGTAAAGTTGTCAAGTTAACTTAGATGTTATATGTTCCAAGCATGCATAGAAACTTGATTTCAAGTGCTTTAATGATAATTGTTGGTTTAAAACAAACCTTCGATGCTGGAAAACTTGTGATCACTAAGAAAAATGATTGAATAGGTAAAATTTTTTGTAGTGAAAACTTATTTGTGCTTGAAACTATGTTTGGAACACAATTGCAGATAACAACTAGGTTGGAATTCACAATTTGTGTTGTGATGCAAAGCATTCTCCAAAGCTTTTATTCACATGTTATAGCTAGTTCATCAAATTTTTTGGAGCTAATATACTCCGGACATTGCAGACAGTAGGAACTGCATGTGTATGTAGAGGTGGTAAGTGTTAACATATCACTTTTATAGATGATTTTTTTAGATATACTCATGTCTATTTATTGAGTTCAAAAGATGAGGGTTATGATGCTGTATTAGCATATAAGTCTATAGTAGAAAATCAACTAGAAAGGAAGATAAAACGCTGAAGGTCTGATAGAGGAGGTGAATATGAATCTTATTTGTTAAATACCTTTTGTTTGAAAGAGGGAATTATTCATGAAAATTTTGCACTATATTCTCCTCAGCAAAATGAATCTGCTGAGAGAAAAAAATAGGACATTGATTAATTTTGGATATCCTGATCAATTATGGGGGGGGAGGGGAGTGAACCATGTTATCTACTTGCTATATTCTGAATAAAGTTCCTCATAAAAGGATTAGCTTAATTTTATGAGTTATGGAAGGTTCATGCTCCTAATCTCAGTTTTTTTTTTAAATATGGAGTTGTCTTGTTATGGTAGCTTTACCTCATAGCAAAAAGAAGTTGGTTGGATCACAAATTGTTGATGCTCTGTTTATTGGTTATGCACTTAATAGTGTTGTGTATCATTGTTTGTCATTTAAATTTACTTCTTTAGTTTTTGATTGTGTCATTGAATCTAGAATGTAGAACTTTTTTAAACATAGTTTTCTTCTTCTAAGGTCTGTTGACAGATTGTATTTTGTTGAATCATCACATAAAAGAGTTCTTGAACCTGAATGTGAAGAACATAGGAGAAGAAAAAAGGTAAAAACTTCTGATTTTGGACCAGATTTTATTACTAATTTCTTTAGAAAATGGTGAAGTAAGGGAGGAATTTGTTTGGACGTTCTTAATGGAAGAAGATCCAAAGACATTCAATGAAGCAATGAAATCTTTAGATGCCACATTCTAGAAAGAAAATGTAAGTGATAAGTATAATTCTATTATGACTAACCATACTCGAGATATTGTTGACTTGCCTAGGGGATGTAAAGCCATAAGGTGCAAATGGATTCTAAAGAAAAAACTCAAATCTGATGGGACTCTAGACATGTTCAAAGCTTGTTTGGTGACTCAAGGCTTCACACAAAACCAGTGAGTTGATTTCTTTGATACATACGCACATGTTACCAGAATTGCTTCAATCAGGGTTTTGATTGCATATGGTTCTTCACATAAATTGATTATACATCAAATGGATGTTAAAACATCAGTTTTTAATGGTGATTTAAATGAGGAAATCTAGATAATGCAACCAGAGGGTTTTGTTGTAGAGGGACAAGAAAATAAAGTATGTAGATTGTTTAAATCATTGTATGGTCTTAAACAGACTCATAACAATGGTTTAAGAAGTTTCGTTGCACTTTACTTAAATATGGTTTTAAGTCAAACAATAGTTATACTTGCTTATTTTCTAAATCCAATGGTGATAGTTATGTTCTTATATGCTTGTATGTTGATAATATGCTTATATTAAGGTATAATTTCAAAATTATCTATGAGACTAAGTTATTCAGAAGTTCTCAGTTTGAGATGAAAGATCTTGATGATGTTGTTATAATACTTGGAATTAAAGTAGTTAAGACTGAGTTTGGTTATGACTTGAATCAGTTTCACTATATTGAGAAAATTCTCAAAAAGTTTATTTTTGGGATAAACCTAGTCATAAATCTCCTTATGATTCCTCTGTTCATTTGTGTTAAAACCAAGGTTAAAGCTATAATCAATCTGAATATGCTAGAATTATAGGCAATGTCATGTATCTAATGAACTGTACCATACCTGATATAGCATATGCAATTAGTGGATTGAGTAGATATACACATAATCCAAATGTTGAACATTTTTTTGCTTTAGGTCACTTATTGCAATATCTGAAAGGAACAATTGATTTTAATCTCTGTTACTTTGATCTTCTTATGTTTTAGAAGCTTATAGTGATGCAAATCGGGTTTCAAATTATGATGAAACTAACTCAACAAGTAGCTATTTATTTTCCTTAGTAGTTGGAGTTGTGGCTTGGAAATCGTTAAAATAGATGTGTATAGCTAGATCCACCATGGAATCTGAACTGGTAGCTCTTGAATTAACCTGCCAGGATGTAGAATGACTTAGAGGAGTATTGTTTGACTTGTCCAATAAAGCTAGTTCATCTATACTTGTGAGGTGTGACTCACATGCAGTTATTTATGTGTCATTGAACAAACTTTACAATGGTAAGAAAAGCCATATTCGATTGAGACATAAGGTGATACAAGGTCTCATAAAGGCTAGTATAGTATCATTAGAATTTGTAAGGTCAGCAAAAAATCTGGTTGAGCCTTTGAGAAAAGAACTGTGTGGACGTGTGGTCCTGGACACAGCAAAAGCTATGACACCGAAAACTCTATAAAGTTTCATAAGGCTTTAAGCATACCAATTTTTTGATATATACTCGAGAACTTGATTCAAATGGTTCAATAAAGTAATTATGAACTTTATACTTAAAGCTAAGTAATAGATCATTGGTCTTGTATTATGGTGAGCTTATACGTATGTGATGATGAATGTACATACACTCATGATAAGCGATTTAACCATGGTAATGAGTAAAGAGTCAAGAAGAAGACTACTTGATATTCACAAGAAAAAAAAAAAGAAAGGGAAGTCAAGAAAAAAATGTTTTTGTTTGTGAAGCTTTCAGTGGTTGATTCAAGTCATAAATGACATCAACTCCCATTTTTTCGTTTTCTTATCGAAACATGTGGGTAATTGTAAGATGTATTTCGAATTTTAAGCTAATTAGCTATTCTTCTTAATGGGCCTTCAAAACCAAATGTTTAAATGGGCTTTTTAAATAATTTTAATTTCTCTAAATCGCTTTCATTTTCTTCATGAAAGCATCTTTCCAAAAAATTAATGTCAGCAACATTCATTTGTTCTTCCGTTACAAAAGTCACAACAAATTTGAGATGATTGAGGTGAGAATCAAGTTGAGTGTTATTCAACTTAGATTTGGTGTAATATATATATATATATAGATATATGTATATATATATTGGTAATAATCATAAAAAGCTTTTGGAATATTGATTTTGCAATCAACTAGGAGATTGGAGAAACATAGTAGGAGAGGTCAAGAATTATCTCTTCTTCTTTTTGAGGAAGAGAAGATTGAAATATATTATTTACTGAAAATTGTTAATTTACATCTGGACAAAATTGATTTAAATAAAAGTGAAATAATACAAGTGAAAAGTTGTATTTTTTCCATTTGTGCCCTTTGGACCAAACGACATAACTTAAACGTCATGAATCTTACATAACTAAATATGTCATGACTCTTAATTCAGTAACTAACTTAATACTTTACTAACATTACAAACTCAATTATGATCAACACTCCTCTTTAATTGAGTTTCTGTTTTACATTACACTCCTTTCTTAGCTGGTCACAAACCTTCGACTTTAAACTAGTCGAATTATATTTTAAATGTCACATCTCCCGCTGTTTTGATGACTTTTCATACTAATGAACATGCATTTTTATCAAAGTAATTATATGACTTCAATGTCACCAAACATTCTTTTGTAATTTGATTTTTTTAATTAATAAACTAAAGGGACTAGGTCCCTTTTCACTAAAAAAAAAAAAAAAAGATAAACAAGAACAAGCAACTTGTCTTAAGACAAAGTGATCATATAAAAATAAATTAAAAGTGACAAGGCCTATAATGAGGAGGATAATGACCATGTTGATGTTTATATTCAAATAACTCTTCTCTCTAAAAACTCTAGTTTTGATTCTGGTATTGGCTCTGATTTTCATTCTGGTTTGGATTAAATTCTGGTTTGTAATTAATATTATATTCCGGAAGAAACTCTTGAGAGATATTGTCAATGAGGATTGTTTCCAAAGAGAAATGGATGACTAGGAGGAATCTGATTTTGGTTGCAGTTGAAAGCATTCACATCCATCATTTTTCTTTGATTAGAGATGTCCAAATTAGGGTTGATATTAGTACCATCACCAATCCCAAATGCAGTATTACTTGAACTTCCGACATAGAAATTTGGAACAGTTGCTTGAAGATATGTGAAAATTTCAAGTGTAGCAACCTTCTTCACATTTTCAAGATAAGTTTTGAAGGCATAGAGATGAGGTAAGTCAAGGATTTCAATGGGATTTTCCCACCAATGTCCAAGTACTTTTGTTTTTCTTCTTATTTTCTTTATGTCTTATTTCCTTTTTTTTCTCCAAATCAAATTGGTTCACACTTTGAAAACATCAACCCACTTTAGCCACCCAATAACTACATCGTTTGATTTATTTATTAAAAATCTAACATCGAAAAGCACTAAAAGAAAATATAATAAAATTCTGCAAATCTATTTATTTTATTTTCAAAAAATACATATAAAACTCTATCCATGTTTTAAAAATTAAAACCCAATTAGTAGCAAATTGTGTTACAACCATATGAATATATGATCATAGAACACATCTGTAGCATTTTTTCCTGGCACATTATGAGCATATAAATATATTCTAATATAGAAGAAAATATACATTAGTCTTTAATCTATTAGCCATTTACATGTATCAAAATCTGCCAGAAAGATGCGTCTTTTAAGTATTTTTCATCTTTGCAAAGCTACTAAAAGTATCCTTGTAAATCAATTGGGATAAAGCAAAAATAATTTTTAGAAATAAATTGGGATTTAGAGACACATACGGCAGCTTTAAACTAAGAATAAGCATAATAAGTTCATTGTGGTGCAGAAATTTGGTTACCAGTTATAGAATTAAAAAAAATATTTCGCATGTTAGTACTCATTTTGGTCACAAATCATGAAAGTCAAGAAAAATATAATTGGCTCCAATTATATTAGCAAAAAATATATAATTGACTTAAAAACACTAAGGAAAGCATAATATTTTGGTGTCACTTAGTACTAATTGAAAATATTTCCAATAAGATGGTTTCATCATGTAACAAATATATTCTGTTATATTTATTCTCCAATTATATTTTGTTGTTAGTAGTTAAATGAGAACTTTTTATACGTTATTGAAGATTGATTATTTATCGATAATGAATGGTTTTGTGATTTTTTATGTGTATATATAAAAATAATAATTAAACTTTTTATAATGTAATTGTAAAGCAAAATAGTATATATTTGTTTGTTTTAAGAGAATAGATTTCGAAAGAATTAGTTTTTGTATTGATATATTATTGATAAGAACAATTTTGTAATATTTATAATAAATAATATGCATTTATAAATATAAAATACTTAGTTATTCAAGTCTTAGCACTCTACAATTTTTTTTTGTTTAATCCAAAATTCAAATTAACAAACCAACAAAATAGAGTATCCTCATGACTAATATACAATTGTTTTTTTCTTTGTTAAGGGAACTCTACAATTGTTTTTTCCTTTGTTAAAGGCAGTATGCAATTGTTTAGTTTTCTCAAATGTGATAAATCTAACCATCATTCCTGAAGAAATAATTATTTGTCACTTATGTTGAACTCTCTGCATAATGAAATGAATGAATCAGGCAATGAATTTACAATTTTTTCCAACTAATTCCCAAAAGTAAAATAGTAATAAAAACTATATGATATTTAGTACTATAACATAAAAAAGATTTAAACTTTACATGATCTCCTAAAACTTCTTTCAGCTCTTCTATTAGCTATTTTTCAAGGTAAATGCACCAATTATTTACTTAGCAACATATCAATAACACGACCACCACCCACTTTGAGAAATGTTGCATTAGTTCCCATCGTGGCACTACAAAGGAATGAAAGTTTCAGGAAAAAAATTGATATATAACAAAAAACATCTAAGATTTTTGAAACTTAATCTAGTTGTTGGCTTCCCAAAACAGATAATTGAACTGAGAACTCACACTTATTCTTGAAGCAACCTGGAATCGGTAGGTTGCATGGAAGACAAGCTGCATAGTTCCATGTATGAATTAGAAGTCCTAGTCATTTTTTTTAATGTCTATGGTCACACTCTTCTCCCAAAAGTTCACATCATAAGCTCTTTCATTGTATCCTTTGTTGTATCATCACTTCACTCGTACATCCACATTCCAACATGACGTATTTTCCTTTGGCTGAGGAATGAACACTTTGTCTCACTTTTTTAACTAACCTGAGAACGTATAATCATGAAAAAAACAAAAAAGAAGTTGAGCTGAATTTGCTTGAAATAAAGGCATTGAACTCAATTCCACTATATAAAGAAAATGATTAGAAACTTAGACTGTAACTTCTTCTGTAAATGTAAGTGGAGCGCATTACATTCAAATCCAATGAGTTTTATATATTTTGATCACATTGTGCTGTTGAAATTGCATTAATTGTGTTTTCTCCGAGTCAAAAAGATTTCACTTTTGGTCATCCAAACGTTAAAACTGTGATTGACCAATCACTAAACAATAACCCTCCACCTCGTCACCAACATAACAACATGCACCTTAATGAAGCCCACCTAAATACTCTCATTCAAAATCAACATTCAGATTTTGATGGACTTCATTAAGGTGCATGTTCATGTTTTGGCTAAGAGATAGAGGATTGTTGTTTAAAAGTCGATGACCAAAAGAGAAAAATTTATGACCATGTGAAAATACAATTAGGGCGATTTCTGTAGCACAAAGTGTGCATAGTTCACTAGCCTTTTTGAAAAGTCCAGCTATTCATTTATTAAAAGTAATTTGAAGGTTACTTACATATTTCATTTTCACCATCTCTATTTTCTGACGACCATTACTTTTCTTCGCTATTTTTAGTGATATTTGAGAGAAAGAGAGAGAGAGAGAGAGAGAGAGAGAGAGAGAGAGAGAGAGAGAGAGAGAGAGAGAGAGAGAGATGCCTACCAAATAAAAATTTCATGTATTTATAGCAAAATATTATCCAATCAGTATTTTTCTGAGTTGTCTAAAATAAATCTCAAATTAATTTTATAATATTTTACATTTGAATTTTATTTTTTTACTATATTTGCAATATTACATAATCTTCATATTCTATTAATATAAGGTATGCAATCCATACTAATGATACTGTCATTTCATTTAATACAATGTATCAAAATCTGGTCCAGCGTGAACATGCACCATTGGCACATAGCTCGTCCAAGTCTTGGATTGCCTTATGTGGACTTTTTTCTAAGCCCAATTCACATGGGAAACTAAGATTTAAGGAGGATTTCTATTTATTTCTTTTTTATTATGATTTAATTTGGCCCAAATGTTTAGACTTTATTTTGTACTTAATTAATTGGGTTTGTAAAATTAAGCCTAGTAGAATTTGAAAAACTAGATTAGTTATTATATTTTCTATTATTTGGTCCTTGTTTGAAGATTGATTCAATTCTCTTTAAGGAAAAAGACAAATCTTTAGGCTTGATTAAATTCGCTAATTGATTGGTACCTTTCTAGACTTGACTCAATTCGTCTAGCTAGGAAGAAAATCCTTTTAGATCTCAATAGATCTGAAGGTTGAGAGATTCACATCTATCTTTCTGCTGCACGACATTAAAATTTGTCAGAAATATGTGCATTCTAAGTATTTTTCATCCTTGCAAATCTAATAAAAATATCATTGTAAATTAATGGGAAATTGGTTGCAATAACCATAAAATTAAAAAATTAAAAAGAGAATCACCATCAAATACTACTATTATATATAATACGGTACTCCCTCTGAACCTTTACTTATACATTGTGATAATAAAATTGCCATAAATATTGCAAAGAACTTTGTCTTGCATTCTCGAACTAAGCACACCATGATCATACATCATTTCATTCATGAACTTGTTGAGGAGAAACTAGTCATTATCGATCATGTTAACATTGAATTTCAATTAGCTGATATATTCACAAACCCCTTGGATTTTAATCGTTTCATTGAGTTAAGAATTATTATTGGTGTTTGTGAAATCTAATTGTCACATTCGAGTGTGTAAAGTGTGGACAGGTACATACTTTAGATTTTGTTGTGCAGTATATTTCAAACGATTCAATGGTATACTCTGTGGTTCTGCACACTATTGAGAACAGTTGTCTGTCATACCGTTCTATGTAGATCATGTACAAAGGGTTGTGGCACTGCATATTAGAAGGTCAAAGAGCTGAGGTGAGCACCTGTATTAGCTGGCTGAGAAGTCAAGTGATGCCCCTAATACAACATTATGTCCAATCTTGGATCAGTGATATTGATGAGAACAGCAAATTGAGAAGTTAAGTGATACTATATTCCATCCAAGTGCATTCAATAAGGAGGACAATGAACAAAGAAATCAAGCAATGATTTGTTTCCCTCTCAAGTACTTAAGTGTGTGTATCCAAATTAAATTTTTTTTTAAAAAATGATGAAAAGCTTTGTGAATACGCACAGCTCCTTGTCTCACCAAAGGAAATTTCAGCTGCCTGTAATACAGTATCATGAACAGAGTGCTAAGAAGTACACATGATAAAGGTATGATTGGTGAAAGACTAACCATAGAAGCCAGTCATTTATATGGTATAGACTTGTGACACTAGTTGTGTGATGACCTCTCAAGTAAGTCATGTCTTCTATCTCTTTGTTGCACAACCCGCTGTGAGGATTTCCACAGGTCCATAGTGAAGTCATATAATTAAGCTGATTTAATATTGATTTGTTAATCTGGTAATTGTGTTCACAATCGTTGATAATGATTTGGTTCCCTCATTATAGTCATCTATTTGACATTCTTGATCCTCTGTGTGGCTACACGAGTTTGTGTTACATTTCGCTGTTACATTGGCCAGTCTTCACACTTCTTTTTGCAGATAAGGCCCACATTCTAACTTATTAGGCCCAATACGTTGTGGCATCTAAAAGATTTAGAGGGAAATGGTACTTAAGGTTTCACACCCTCCTCGTTTAGCGCAAACGTCAATCAAAGCCTCCTCATTGTCTCGAATGAAGCCATCTGAAGTCTCTCTGATCAATTCGCCTCCACTGTCTGAAACCCTAGGCGAAACTTAACCATCGTTGACAGAGAAGGCAACTGATGCATCCACGGATTCACCGAAAGACAATCTGGGTGCTAGCAAAGAAGACATGCTCGCTAATGAGACCAGAAACTCGCCAAAGCAACAGAATCTCGATTCTCCGATAGAAACGTCCAAAGGGGTCAACTTCTAGGAACACTGCTCAGGAGAACGAGTCTAAGGAATCCAGATCTATGTCCTTCGAGCAACGGTATGCAATTTTTTCATCCTCTAAGAAAATTTTAGAAGAAAAAGTATTACAACTTGATGAGGGTGAAATGGCTAAGGACATTATCGAATCTGCTGGTTTAATAAGTACTATGACTAAGATTTCTCCATATGACCGAGAGGTCCTGTTCGAACTTTTTTCAGCTCTGTTTTCAATACCTGTGTTAGAACAATCTGTTCAGGTACATATTCGTGGGGTCAACTATGGTTCTCTCCTACCCACGTCAATCATCTATTTGGTCTGCCTGACATCAATGACACGGCCACTTGAGAATAGATGATTCATGTCAATGACAATGCTCTGGCCTCCGTTCTCACTGATGAGCAAGTAACTGTCTAGAAGGGCATTATCCTCGTCTTTCACAAAAGTCAGCAAGTTCCTCTACAAAATCTGTTGTAGGAAATCGCCTCCCACAAACAACGAGTCATATGGACATAAACTTTGGGCCAGAATTGTGTACATGCTTCTCAACGGGTTACATTTTAATTTTGGTCAGATTATCTATGAGCATGTTCTTCTAGTGGCTCAGTATCCTGAATCAAAGTTCTGGCATCCTTGTTCAATTTGTTCTCCAAACATTATCCTTTTCTTGTTAAGACAAAGGGACACACAAAGCCAGCTTCTGTGCACAAACCACCACTACAACCTACTGATAATGGGAAAACCTAATCGTCTGGTAAAGGCAGCAAACGACCTTTTGCAAAGGTCAACAAAAGGTTGTCAAGTGCACAGTCCCAAAAAGTAATATGCCAAGCAAGCCAGCTTCTAACGTTGTCAAGTGCTCTAGCGTTAAAGAAATCCCTTTTTCATCTCTTCTATGGTGTCTTATCGGCTCCCTCCTTCCTTAGTCACTAATTGCAAGTTTGTATTGGTTCGATCCTCTTGTAATGCTGGCTTTTGAAAGTATTTAGTCTTTTTGTTTGCTTATGAGGATGATGAGGTTTGGATGGATTAGGTGTTTGAGATGTCAAGTTTTTTTGTTCGCTGGGATGTGGATTCGGGTCTCTTTGAAGTCTTGAGAATTCCCTATTTATGAATGATAAGAAGTGTATGGATCGCCGGATTTCTCCCCTTCGAGATTTCTTTGAGCTTTGCTCGCCTATTTCCTCGTAGTACTTGGAAGGAATTCCCTCTGCCTTTGGCTTGCGTGGAAGATACCGTTTTACATCCGCAGTATCCTTTTCTTTCTCGCTTTTAGCTTCTGCTGTTGTTTAGTAATAATAAGTTTCGTTGTATGTTCATCACCAATTCACCATGTATATTTTTCATTCATTTTAGTAGATAGCTTTTTTATCAAAATAAAATTACTAAAACTGATTTAAATAACTAAAAGTAAAAAGAAAAGTAAATGACCATTAGGCAAAAAAAACAAAGAGTAAATGTCGTTAACTAGATTATGGGATTAGCCAAGTACGTAACCTAAGAATTTCTCATAACAAAATATAAAATAATAAAAATTATAATAATATTTTTTTATTATAAAAGGTTTTTTAATATTTTTGGAACTCCTACCCATAATTTTTCAAATAAGAAATCATTTACCTTTTTTGAAAAATTTTCTCAATAAAATATTATTAATTAATATCTTATTGTTATTTTTTTGATGAGAAACTTTCACCGTATATAGTCTAACACTAATCACATATATAAAGTATAAACACACCACTACAAGATATGAGGGTATTAATAGCAATTAAAGATAGCGGTTTTATAGTTTAGTTTTGCATAACGTTTTTATTAATCTAAACGCTATGTAATATAGAGCGGGGAAGTGTTATTTGTTACGTGCTTGTATTTTTGTTATCTATAACTTTATAATAGCACATAATTATAATTATGTTAAATCACTACTGAATTTAGAATCGGGAAAATAACACAATTTTTGCCCGCGATAACTAAAATATTTTTACTAATAATTTTGGCTAAGGCATTTTAAAGGTTTGACCGGAAAAAAAAAAACTTACAATTTATCTCATCCTCTCTGTCTCTATCTCCAGATTTTTGTCTCTATCAATTGCGATCTTTCAAGTTATCGATCACTAGTCTCAAATTCTTTTCTTCTATCTTCTGTCTCGTTCATTCTCATTCTATCTCTCTGAATCTATTGTTCTCTTTCTCTTTCTACTACTCTTTCTCTGAATATGTATTTTCTTCGTCGAGCTCTTTGATTTCATTCTTTTGCTTCAATCTCTGTGAAGATCTCGCGGTGAAAAGTCAAATTAAGGTATCAATTTAGTTTTGATGTCGATTACAAGTTCTGATTTTGATTTCAAGTTTTCATTTCGATTTCAAGTTTTGATTTTTATTCTGGAATTCGATTTTATGAATTTGAGGTAGTATTTGACTATTATTTTTTTGTTATATCTTGATTGTAAGAAATTGTTGATTGATATTTAACTTTTACTTTTTGTTGATTTTCGATTCTAAGGTTATTATCAAAATCAAAATATCTAAATGATTGTTCCTTTTTGTTTCCATGCAGATTATCAGTGAATTCTCGAGTTCAGGAAACATTTGTAGAGATATTTTACAGTGTAGGCTATAATGCCATTTATTTTAACTAATTGAATTGCTTTGTGTGTGTTATTGTTAGTGTTATCTAGGCATAGTTTTAATAATTTTTACTTGTTATCTCATATTTGGTAATCGGCAGTGAGGAGTTTATTGGTGTGATATGGACAAGACATGGGTTTGGCTACCACGGTAAGAATCATTCTTTGAAATGAACTTTGTATTTTCATTAAGTCCTTTGTTATAAATACCCTTTTGAATGTCTATGGTCTTGATGTATAGGGCTAGTCCTGAGTTTGTAGAAGGAGCAACTAATTTTGTGAATGCATCAGTGAAGAGGCTGGGTAATCTGATTGAAATTCTATGTCTATGTATCATTTGCCGGAATGTTTACCATCAGCTGATAGAAAAAGTAGTTGAGCATCTAGTCATCAATGGCATGGACAAGAAGTACATGAGGAGTTCGTGTTAGAGTGTGAATGGTGATATAAGGTCTGATATGCCAATAACCAAGGCTTGTGATTTGTTAAAGACAGCTTATTTCTCTGGTGAAGGCAATTCACAGCAAGTGAATGGCCACTTTGAAGTAGAACTAGAAGATAGTGAAAGTGAAGAAGATTATGAGTTTAGAAAAAAGTTGAGGGATGCTGAAACACCATTCTACTCTACATGCTCGAAGTACACCAAGGTTTCTGAAATTATGGCCCTTTATCGAATAAAAGTGAAGAGTGGAATGTCAGAGAACTACTTTGACCAGCTCTTGATGACAGTACATGATATGTTACCTGAAGAAAACGTTCTGCCAAAGTCTACAGATGGGATGAAAAAGTTTCTAAATGTATTTGGGTTTGGTTATGATATTATTCATGTGTGCAAGAATGATTGTATACTCTATCGTAATGAATTTGATAAGCTGGAAAAGTGTCCAAGATGAGGGGCTTAAAGATGAGAATTGAATAAGCATAGTGCTGAAGAAATAAAGGAAATTCCAGCAAAGATACTAAGGTATTTTCCAATAAAGGACATATTCAAGAGGATGTTCAGATCAAAGGTAATGGTTGAGGATTTGAGGTGGCATGCTAGCAATCTCAGTGAGGATGGTATAATGCGACACCCTGTGGACTCTTTAACTTGGGCTCAGTTCAATGATCGTTGGCCAGAATTTGCTGTTGATCCAAGAAATCTCCTACTTGGTCAGATGGATAGAATCCTTTCTTCATTCAGAACACAAAATATAGTACTTGGCCAGTATTATTAGTGAATTCAAACATGTCTCCAACGATGTGTATGAAGGTTGAAAACATCATGTTGACCTTGTTGATACCTGGTCCAACAGCTTCGAGTAACAACATTGACGTGTACCTAGCACCACTGATAAATGATTTAAAGGATCTGTGTAATGGGGGTATAGAGGTATATGATTCATTTATGAAGGAGAACTTCACACTTAGGGTGATTCTGTTATGGAGTATTAGTGACTATCTAGCCTTAGGAACGTTGTCTAGATGTAAAGTGAAGGGTAAGCAAGCATATAATGTATGTGGTAAGGATACGCCTTGTAGGTGGTTGAAGTTTGGTCAGAAATATGTGTTTATGGGCAACCGAAAGAGACTTAGACTTGGTCACCCTTATAGACGGAGGAAAGATGGTTTGATAACACTGTGGAAAATGGAACTGCAAATAGGATTCAAACTCTGAAATATTTGAGATTCTTAAAGATTTCAAGAATGATTTTGGGAAACCTTTGGATAAGGAAACTAAAAGGAAAAGAAATGAAGATAGAGAAAAGTCGGTTCATGAAGAAGATTTTGAAGAATCATCTGATCAGTGGCGGTGGAAAAAGAGATCCATTTTTTTATTTACTTTACTGGAAGGTATTTTATTTTGAAATAATTAATTAACTGATAGTTCTATTATTAAATTCTATTGTTGGACTGATACTTTTATATATTATTGTGGCAGGATTTACCGGTGCGCCACCACATAGATGTAATGCATGTAGAGAAGAACATTTCTGATGCTTTGTTGTCTACCTTAATGCATTCTGTTAAGTCCAAAGACGGATTGAAAGCTAGAAAAGTCTTGGAAGATATTGGTATTCGGAAGCATTTGCATTCAGAAGTACGTGGTAAGAAAACATACTTGCTTCCTGCAACATGTTGGTTGTCTAAGGAAGAAAAAAAAAGATTATGTGATAGGCTATCTAAGTTCAGAGGTCATGATGGTTATTGTGGGAAAATTGCCAATGATATTTCTGTCAGTCCTCCTAGTATTGATAGCTTAAAATCTCATGATCATCATGTACTCATTCAAAATCTGTTACATGTTGCTTTGCAAGGATTGCTGCCAAGAGGACCAAGGATTGTGGTCACTCGGTTATGCAACTACTTTAATATACTGTGTCAGCGAGCTGTTGATCCAGAGAAACTGATTTTGTTAGAGACAAAGATTGTTGAGACAATTTGTCAGTTAGAACGGTTCTTTCCACCTTTGCTTTTCGATATCATGTTCTATCTTCCTATACATCTAGCAAGAGAGGCACGTTTAGGAGGGCCAATTCATTTTCGTTGGATGTATCCTTTTGAGAGGTTTATTCTAATCTCTTTAACAACATATGCTCTGAGAAATATTACATGTTCATAACCATTGTTTTTTATTTTTTTTCAGGTACATGAAAACTCTAAAGGCATACGTAAGAATAACGTAAAACCAGAAGCATGTATGGCTGAGGGATATTTGGCTGGAGAATGCATTGCCTTCTATTTAGAGTTCCTACAAAAGCCTGTCTAGTGAAAGATACAGAAAAACGTAATGAAGATGTCGAGACCATTGGGATGGTTGTTGAAGGTCGGACACTATATAAGGAGACATAGGTTACTTTTACAGATAAAGATAGAGAAAACGCACATCGATATGTCTTGATGAACTTGGCTATCAGGGATCCATATATCGAGTAAGTTCCTCTCTATTCATACATTATTTATGTTTTGACTTGTCTAACAATTGTGTTACTGCAATTACGATGCATTTACAAGAACTGAGAACCACAGATGTTCGATGTGCTAAAAATGAAACTTTGCTATGGAAATATCATACTGAACAATTTTCACAATGGATAAAAAAGAAGGTTTTTGAATCCAACTGAACTGTTTGATATTTTGATTTGGTTTCATGTACTAATAAAAAATATAATAACTACTTTGTAGATCCCTTCAACCTCAAAAGATCATTCCATGAAGCTGAGGTGGTTGTCATATGGGCCAAGATTGACTACAGAAACTTTTAAAGGTTTTGTTATTAATGGTCAGCGCTTTCACATTGATGGCATGAAGCGTAAGACACAAAATAGTGGAGTGACCTATGAAGCGATCAATATGTGTAGAGCTTCTGCACGTGATAATAAACAAATGGCTGATATGGTTATATACTATGGTGTGATACAGGAGATCCTACTTTTGGATTATCATATGTTTACAGTACCATTATTTAAATATGTTTGGGCCAACAGAGGGTATGGTGTGGAGGAAGAAGATGGTTTCACGCTTTTTAACCTGCACATGAATCAAATGCCATATTTCCGAGACCCATATATTTTACCATCACATGCAAAACAAGTTTTTTATTCTAGAGAAGAGGACTCATCTCCATGGTATGCTGTAATGAGGGAACCACTGAAAGGCTATCACGAGTTGGAGACAACCGAGGAGTTTGATGTTGCACCATTATCAGTTCAACTTGCTGATGACTTAAAGAATCAACATTCTGATGACGATAGTTTCTATATTAGAGCTAATTGTGAAGGGATCATTGTGACAGAATAGGAACTATGATGAGTCTTACCTTTGATTGTGTTGTGTAATAACTTATTGGTTGATATTCCAGGATAATCTTGGTGAGGACAAGAGGAGGTAAGACAAGTGGAGGATTAATCTGTCGCTTTGCACGTCAACATAGCTTAGAGGCAAAACTAGTAAGCAAGATGCCCAAACAGAAGAAGAAAAGCTAACAGAGATTGTAGATATGGAAGTCGAGGAAATTAATGAATCTGATGAAGAAGTTCCTACTAAAGAAAAACTAACAGAGGCTTTTGAAGAAAGACTTACAGATACTGCTAAAGGACTTACAGAGGCAGCCGAAGAAAGACTTACAAAGACTGCTGATGGACTTATAGAGGCTCCTGAAGAAAGACTTACAGAGACTGATGTAGAAGGTCTTAAAGCTGGTGATGAAGTCGTTGCAGCATGTACTTAAGATGCTGATGAAGGACTTGATTCTGAAGGTACGAAAGATGTTGATGAAGTAGTTGATATTGAAGGTACTAAAGATGTTGATGAAGCAGTTGATGCTAAAGGTACTTATGTTGATGATGTAGTGATTGATAAGGTGGTTTATGAGGAAGATGATAACGAAGAAGATGCTGAGAAGGTAACTAGGATCACTAACACCAGATTCAAGTGGACATAAAAAGAGGAAAAGATGCCCAACAAAGATGCGTAAAGTAGCCAAAGATCCTCAAGACAAGGTAGAAGTTTCATTCACTAACCTTGGTGAACATGCAGGGGATGGTTCTATTACACTCTCTTCGTTTCTTGATGCTCTTGTGCGGGAATATGTCCCAATAACACTTGATGACTGGAGAAAACTTGATGATCAAACAAAATGCACATTGTGGGATGAGATTCATGTTTACGCAGATTATATACTTATTAGTATAGCTAACATATTATCATGTTTGACATTTGATTGTTTTTTCTACATGAGCGGTTTAACTTACAACGTGATTGGCAGAAAGATGATGTATTCAAACAGATAGGTTGCTTATGGAGGTCTGGAAAATCTAGGCTGCTATCACAAGTTTGAGATATAAAGAGTAGTTCAGAAAGAATTGAGCTAAAACTGATCAATATAGCTTAAGTACAATAATGACTTTACATTATCTAAAAACACATCTCAAACAATTTGCATTATTTTTAAGAATTGGAATTAAAAATTCATTATATAAATATGAAATAATAAATATTAATGAAATAAGTCAGCACAAAAATTGCAGAATAAAATAATGAAATAATTATAATCATTTAGTAAATCGGATTTATATTACAAAACTATATAATTAAATAATACAAATTCAATAGAAAACACAAAATGCTATTATAACACAAAATTGGATACATTAATCATAACTAATATTTATTGCTATCGTATGCAATGATTAAGTAAATTAATATTGACTATTCATTGCTATTATATATTTTCCTATAGTAAAACTGAAAACGCTATTAAATGACAGACTTATTATTACCGGCGATGTACCATCGTTTTTTACAATGTTATGTTTCCGTTGTATAGCATTTTTCTGATGCCATTAATACTCGTATTTCGTGTAGTGCACCTTATGTTTAGAACATCAGTCAAAGTATAAAGTAAGAAGAACTAAACAAAGAAAACTAGTTAACCGTCACTTGACACACGTGTCAAAATCAGACAACAAGAGCATGTCTATTCATGTAATTCACATTTCATCATCACCGCTATTTCACTAACTGAATCACATAAGAAAAACAGAGCAACACAAATTCAACAACAACCAAAAACAAAAAGACGCCATGAGATCAAGTAATAATCTTATAGGTCTCGTAAACTTCATCACTTTCCTTCTCTCAATTCCAATCCTCGGAGGTGGAATATGGTTAAGCAGTCGAGCTAACTCCACCGACTGCTTGAGATTCCTTCAGTGGCCACTCATAGTCATAGGAATCTCGATCATGGTAGTCTCTCTAGCTGGATTCGCGGGAGCTTGTTATCGGAATAAATTCCTCATGTGGCTTTACCTCTTCATCATGTTCTTTGTAATTGCTGCTCTCATCGGATTCATCATCTTTGCTTACGCAGTTACTGATAAAGGCTCAGGCCGGTTTGTGATGAACCATCGGTATCTCGATTATTATCTCAGTGATTATTCGGGTTGGTTGAAGGATCGGGTCACGGACAATGGAAACTGGCAGGATATTGGATCGTGTGTTAGGGCCTCTGGCGTTTGTAAGAAGATTGGAAGAAGTTTGAATGGTGTTCCAGAAACTCCTCATATGTTTTACTTCAGAAAGCTTAGCCCTATTGAGGTATTTTTGAATACGATTAAGTTTCTATAGCTTTTGGTTTTTTTTTTTATACAGCAGATAGATAAACAAATCCAATATACATAGTTTACTTAAACCCCAAACCTTTAATCAAAATCGGCTAGAAATTGTTACAGAAGTGGATATTTAGCTGTTTACCGAAACCATTTTCCCAATTTTTGTTTATTATTAATCTATTTTAGCTTTTAATCTTGAGATCACTCTATCAAAAACATAATTAATATTGTACTGGAAGATATATTATTAGATTTTTTTTCAACTTTTTCCGTAAATAGTTGGACATGACTGAAACACCGAAATTCAAAAATAGCATGTGAGAGCTGATGAAAAGATATGTCTGGCTCCTGAAATGTGTTTGATTGACCTTTGGCTTTTATTGGCCAAGTTCTAGCTTTTGTACCTTTGTTCATAAATGAACCTTCCTACTTATTCACATAAATGTTAAGCCATCATGCTAATTTTGAATTTCGTACAGCGTCACTTGTTCAAATATAACACAGCCTGAACTTTATATGATTGATATTTGTGTTAGTCCGGATGTTGTAAGCCTCCAACAGATTGTGGCTACACATACGTAAACGAGACAGTGTGGCTCCCAGGAGGAGAAATGGTGGGACCAAACCCGGACTGTATGTTGTGGAACAATGACCAGAGACTACTCTGTTATCGATGCAGTTCTTGTAAAGCCGGTGTTCTTGGTAACTTGAAATCGAGTTGGAGAAAAGTATCGGTGATCAACATTGTGGTTTTGATCATACTTGTTATCTTTTATGTCATTTCTTATGCGGCTTATCGGAATGTTAAGAGGATTGATAATGACGAACCAGCGGGTGAGGCTAGGATGACCAAATCTCATCCTAGCCATTTTGACATATGACGCGATTTTAGTTTTTTTCTTTAAACTTGTGTTTTTATTACTAGATTCATGTTGTAGTAATGCTAAATTTGCTTTGCTTTATTTACCTTTCGTGTTGTTTTCTTTAAATATGTACTAGGTTATGGTCGCTATTTTCAGTTGTTTTGCAGATTCTTTGTGTTGCAATTAGAATAGCAATGGTTAACATTTCTTAAGTATTTTCCTGGTACCATCAAATTTTGGTTCTGTATGAGCAAAATTTTAAGTAATGTAGAATGTCAATAAAATAAATAGAGATAACTATGTGTGTAAGAATTTGAGACATCATTTAAAAGAATTTAAAAATATTAAAACCAAGATTACAGTTCAAAGTTTTAAGAAAGTGTTTTCACTTTACTAAGATTGGTAGGATTTGAATTTGTAATTTCATCTTCACGACTGAGTTCTGGGCTCCATCTACTTATCGTCTGTTCTTCTACTGTGAAGTTCTCCAAACACACAGGATTCAAATCCTCTCCTTTGAAGTTACCATTGACGTTGAGAGTCAACAACGTTTTTGCAACACTTCCACTTAACCGAACAGCAGAATGAATATCTGACCACACTCTTAACCGGTCACTATCACTGGACTGAACCAAAACCGAGTATTCAGAGTGGACGAGAGATGGATGGTGACGGTATGCCACGAAATCCACACCATATTGCAACCCGGATCTCAAAACCCAGTTCTTGGATCGTAAATGTGAATAAGCTTTAAAAAACAGTGGGAAGTCGGGTCTTTTTGATTTCATGTAGTGCCACGCGTCTACTTCATTCTCCAAGCAACGACCTTGAAGATAGATTTTGATGCATTTGAGATTGTAGAGCAAATAGAAAGCTTCCTCAAAGGTTAATTGAATCCATTTCTTGACTTTCTCTGCAGATATAATGAGTCTGCCAAAACAGCAACAGTCCAGAAGCTCAGCTTGCTCTGGTTCAACCGCTAGAAGTACATTGCAACTCGAGAGGGAGCCTGAGGACTCTGTTTTTGCCAGAGAAAGTTGGAGCTCTGCGACTGATTTTGAAATAGGGTCTGCAAGAGCTTTAGCTTCAGCACCTTTCCATTTCCATCTCGGTGCCATGGAATTGAGCTGCATATAGCTTTTAAGATCAAACCTCTTGACCATTAGAAAAAATTAAACATACACTACTGAACAAAAGATAATGTAAATGCTTCTATAGATTTTCCTATGTCACATGTAAGACGCAATTCCTCAGGCCTCCGAACCTAGACAAACATTGGTCTCTATGTATATATATCGGTTGACATTGGCGGGATCTTTAAGAACCAAGTTGAAACTGAATAAAACAGAAACCAGGAACTATAAATCACATTTTACTGTTTCTTTCGACTTTTGTGTAGTTCAGGAACAATTGCAAATCTGATCATGATGAATTAGGACTAAACCACTTTTAGAAAGATCAAGCTGTCCATATAAATACCGATACCAATCGCATCTCATATCAGCGAACCCACATTATCCAGAAGCTACAATCACACTTAGCGTGCCTAATACATATATAAGCTTTAGTATGTTACGAAAGAATCTTCTTTTAGGAATTTTGTCGAACAGTTTCTATGCACTATTTTTTCTTAGAAGATCAGAAACATAAACTCAGATTGCTCACACAACACATACGAAAAAATGAAAACTGTCGTCTTAGAAGTTGGAGCTCAACGAACTTAATTTTTAAAAATGTACTCTATCAAGAAGCGAAACTTCCTAAAGATTCACGCATAACATGCTGAATGTGGGCTGATCGAACGAACAAAAAGGCATTAAATTACCTGAACTTTAGCCAAAAATGTCACGTAATTTCTCCGATAAACCGCAGTGTATATCGTAGAAGCGTTCGAGAATTGGAACTGAGCTGCAGGATTGTCAACGCCGGCGTGGGGAAACCGACGTTGATCTCTCTGAATTGACAAACGAATACATATAGCAAATGACGATGATACCCTTATGTTATATGGATAATCATGTTTTTTTTTTTTTTTTTTTTTTTTTATTTT